>JAPVLO010000547.1:600000-878886 GCA_027257055.1 Cephalopachus bancanus | reverse complement strand
CACTCTCAATGTGTAGCTTCTGCCCCATCACCTAAGGTGGCTGCTCAGCTTTAGTGTCACAGCCACACTCCAGTCAGCAGGAAGGATGAAGGCAAGAGAAAGGCATGCCCTCTCCCTGGAAGAACCATTCCCAGATGTCATATACACCTTGAGTCAGAGTCTTATTCTGTTGCTCAGGCTGGAGTGCAGTGGCATGATCATGGCTTACCACACCATCTACCTCCTGGGCTCAGGTAATCCTTCCACCTCAGCCTCTTTGTAACTGGGACTACAGGCACATGTCACTACACCTCCCAAATTTTTATTTTTATTTTTATAGAGACGAGATCTCGCTGTTTTGCCTAGACTGGTCTTGAACTCTTGGGCTCAAGTGGTCCTCCTGCCATGACGTCCCAAAGTGCTGGGATTATAGGCATGAGCCACTGCACCTGGCCAACATAGATTTTTTTTCTCCTTTTCTCTTCTTTTTTTGTTTGTTTTTAGTCAGGGTCTCACTCTGTTATTCGACTGGAGTGCTGTGGTATGATCATAACTCACTGCAGCCTCAAGCTCCTGAGCTCAAGCCATCCTCCTGTCTCAGCCTCCCATACATACACCATTTCTGATTAAGTTCCACTTGCCAGAACTTATTCATATTACCACACCTAATTCCAAGAAATGCTTGGGAATGTAGTCTTTTTCTAGGAACTGGTAGGTGGGGGACTCTATCACCAAATAGAAACAGGAGTGGCCATTGGGGGATAGCATGTAGCCTTTGAATTGTGGACAATTGGTCCATCCCACCGATGACTTTTTCTGCCATTCAGCACCCATCTCTCAAGTCTGGCCATGCTGATGGAACCAACAAGAAGTCTCTGCACCTTGACATTCAGAAACTGAAGGAGAAGAGGGACATGCTAGACAAGGAAATCTCCTACTTAATTTCTGAGTAAGTCTCACTGAGGTTCAGTGTGGTTAAGATAGTATTTTGGGGTTTTTGTTGTTGTTATTTTTGAGTTGGAGTCTGTCACCCAGGCTGGAGTATAATGGCATGCTCACAGCCACCACAGCCTCAACCTGCTGGGCTAGGGAATCCTTCTGCCTCGGCTTCCAAGTAGCTGGAACTATAGGCACACCCCACCATGCCCAGCTAAATTTTTTGATTTATTGTAGAAATGATGTCTCACCAAGTTGCCCAGGGCTTGAACCCTGGGCTCAGGCAATCCTCTTGCCTCCACCTCCCAGCATTTTTGTTTGTTTGAGACAGGGTCTCATTCTGTCATCCATGCTGGAGTGCAGTGGCACAATCCTGACACTCTGCATCCTTGATGTCCTGGACTCAAGCATCATCCTGCCTCAGCTTCCCAGAGTGCTGGGATTACAGTCATTGAAACCCAGTTGCACTAGCTCAACATAAAAACAGGACTGTGTTGTTGGATTCAGGGTGTTTCCCCAGCTCTCAGTGGGAGGTGGTCAGGTGGGAGAGGACCTGGAACTGGGGGCTGGAAAGCTGTTGGGAAAGCTGTTGGGAATGGAGGCTGCTGCCCTCCCCATCTCTCTTGGAGCCACGTTCTCTGCCTCTGCTTCCACCTGTGCCTAGGCTCCCTGCTTTCTCTGCAGATGGCTCTTCCACAATTCCTGGAGTTCCCCATGCCCCTTGCTCTAGCCGCATAGCAGAGACTGCGCCTGTGGATGTTGCATTTCACTCATGAGGGAATCTGCCTAGCAGCTTGGATCATTCAACCATTTGTGGGTCTCTCAGCTATAGTCAGGGTCACTCGCTACCATTGTGGCTGGAAACCCATCCCTAAAGGGACACAGCACATTTCCCAGGAGTGAGGGGCTAGGCAGATGCTCTGCCTTGCTGCAAGCTTCATGAGGGCCAGGTTCAATCTTCCATCATTGTATCCCCAGTGCCTAGCACTGAGTAGGCCCTTAGTGAACATTTCTTAAACAGATCCCTTGGCTGGGCACAGTGGCTCATGCCTGTAATCCCAGCGCTTTGGGAGGCTGAGGCAGGAGGATCATCACTTGAGGCCAGGCGTTCAGGATCAGCCTGGGCAACATAGTGAGACCCCCATCTCTAATAAATAAATAAATAAATAAAAGGCCCCTTCGCTTTGGGAGGCAGAGGGGGGAGGATTGCTTGAGCCCAGGTCTTTGAGACCAGTCTAGGTAACATAGCAACACCCTCTCTATACAAAAAAAAAAATCAAAAAATTAGGCATGGTGGTGGATGCCTGTATTCCCAGCTATTTGGTAGGCTGAGGCAGAAGGATTCACCTAAGCCCAGGAGGTCAAGGCTGTGTTGAGCCTTGATCATGCCACTGCACTCCAACCTGGGCAACAGAGTGAGACCCTGACTCAAAAATAAAAATAAGGGAATGTGATGGGAGTGTGCTAGTGGTGAAGAGCATAAGCTCTTGTTAGCCAAAACCATCTTAAGACCTGTCACTTCTGGGTCATATTGCCCTTTTGTTTATTCAGGGGAACATGTACTGTGCCTGGCACGCTACACAATGCTGGGGACACTTTGGTAAACCAGACACCTGAAGGTCTCTTCTCATGACTTGTTTTAGTGTTGGGTGTGGGAGGTATGGTGGTCAGTAAAGAAATGGACACAACAAATTAATTACAAAATGTGATCAGAGCTAGGAAGGAGTTGGGGCAGGATGGAAGAATATTGAGATATGAATAGGGTGGCAGGTAGGTGAGGTAAGGGGAGGCCTCTGAGGCAAATCCTTTCCAAGAAAGAAAAGGATGAGAGTCTGCAGGAGAACAGAAGAGGAACAACATCATAGATGGGTAGCAGGTCCAGAGGGAGCCTAAGGAAGAGGGGGCAGGGAGGAAGGGTGTTCCAGATCCAAGTTTCCTGCAATGTTCCCGTGATCCAAGTGGAAGGACATGTGTATCCTACTTGTCAATAAACATATCTGCCACTGATTGCTTCTTCTGATAGCCCCTAATCATACCCAGGAGAAAGACAGCCTGCTTTTGATTGTGACAGACTTACATGTGCTAGGCATTGTGTTAATTAAGCTTTTTATTTATTATTATTTATTATTTTATTTTACTTTATTTTGTGTTGGAGTCTGTTTTTTTGTTTTGTTTTGTTTTTCCAGTTAGAGTCTCACTCTGTTACCAAGGCTGGAGTGCAGTGGCATGCTCCCATCCACCACAGCCTCAACCTGCTGGGCTCAAGCAATCCTTCTGCCTCAGCCTTCCAAGTAGCTGGAACTACAGGCATGTGCCACTACACCCAGCTAATTTTTTGATTTGTTGTAGAGATGAGGTCTCGCCAAGTTGCCCAGGCTGGTCTTGAGCCCATGGGTTCAAGCAGTCCTCTCACCTCTGCCTCCCAAAGTGCTGGGATTATAGACCTGAGCCACCATGCCCAGTCTTTACATTTCATTTTAAAGACGTGGGGTACAAATCAGGATCAGGGACATAAGTGGTCATCATACAGGTGAAGACTGGGCCTCCCTTTGGTCCCCACTTTGCCTGATTTAGAATCAGGTTCCCTTATTGATGTTAAGGGACCCCCACTGGCAGTGTCCTGCTACTGCCAATCCCTTTCTTGAAATATTATAATAAATGTTCAGTATCTACTTATGAGTGAGAACTTGTGGTACTCAGTTCTTTTATTTCTGTGATAGATCACTGAGTATGATAGATTCCAAATCTATCCAAGTTGCTGTGAAGTCCATAATTTTGTCCTTCTTTATGGCTGCATAACACTCCATTGTGTATGTGTATCAGTTTTTTTTTAATCCAGTCCACTTTCAGTGGACAGCATGGTTGGTTCCATATTTTTGTTATTGTGAATAGTACTGTAATAAACGTGTGTTGGGATATCTTCTCTGTAGAATGGTTTAAGTTCCTCCATGTATATTCCCAGAAGGGAATTGCTAGGTCATATGGAAGGTCAGTTTTTATAATTTTTTTTCTTAAGCCAGGGTCTCACTCTGTCACTCATACTGGAGTGCAGTGGCATGATCATGGCTTATCACAGCTTCAACTTCCTGGGCTCAAGTGATCCTCCTGCCTCAGCCTCTCAAGTAGCTAGGACTACAGGTGTATGCCACCACACCCAGCTAACTCTGGCATGTTGTAGAGACAAATTATCACTGCATTGCCTAAGCTGGTCTCAAACTCCTGGGCTCAAGCAATCCTTCTGCCTTGGACTCCCAGAGTGCTGGGATTGCAGGCGTGAGCCACTGCACCCATCCTGATAAGTGCTTTATGTCCATTATCTCTGTTGCTTAAAACTGTCCAATGAGGAATTGATGTTACTATCCCCATTTTAGAGAAAAAGTCATTGAGGTTCAGAGAGGCACAGGAATTTGAACACAAGTCTGGTTCTGAGGCTTGTGCTTGGCAGTGCAGCCTTTCTGGGCTAGTGAGAAGCAGGTAGGAGCTGAGAGTGAGCACTGGCGACCCTGGGAAGAGGTTCTCCCTTGTACATGCGGAACAAGGGTTCCAGTCCACGCTGGTAATTTTCTGCCAAGCAAGGGTGAGTTGTCATTACTCTTCATTGCATGTTGCCTATTATGAGTAATCACCATCAGCAGAAGAGAAATGGGAGTGATGCAACTTCTCAATGGGATCCAGAATGGCAAGATCCCACCCCAGCCTCACTCAGTGTTCTGGCTACCCCAGGTCCTGGCACTGCTGGATGTTTGCATAAGAATCCAGATGGGTTGGGCATGGTGGCTCAAACCTATAATCCCAGCACTTTGGGAGGTAGAGGCGAGACAATTGCCTGAGTCCAGGGGTTCGGACCAATCTGGACAACTTGGTGAGATCTTGTCTCTACAATAAAGTTTTTAAAAATCAGCTGGATGTGGTGGCATGTGCCTGTATTTCTAGCTACTTGGAAGGCTGAGGTGGAAGGATCACCTGAGGCCAGCAGGTCAACACTGTGGTGACTATGAACATGCCACTGCACTTCAGCCTGGGTGACAGAGTGAGACTCTGACTCAAGAGAAAAAAAATCTTGCCGGGCTCCGTGGCTCAGCCTGTAATCTCGCACCTTTGGGAGGCTGAGGTGAGTGGATTGCCTGAGCCCACGGGTTCGAGACCTGCCTGGGCAGTGAGACCTCATCTCTACAATAAATCCAAAAAAAATTAGCTGGGCGTGGTAGCGCGTGCCTGTAATTCTGGCTACTCGTAAGGCTGAGGCAGAAGGATTGCTGGAACCCAGCAGGTCGAGGCTGCAGGGGCCGGGAGCGGCCACTGCACTCCAGTCTGGGTGACAGAGTGAGACTCCAACTCAAAAAAAAAAAAATCTGATGGCAGCCGGGCACATTGGCTCACATCTGCAATCCCAGCACTTTGTGAGGTGGAGGTGAGAGGATTGTCAGAGCCCAGGGGTTCAAGACCAGCCTGGGCAACATGGTGAGACCTTATCTCTACAATACATTTTTTAAAAATTAGCCAGATGTGGTGGCATGTTTCTGTAATTTCAGCTATTTGAAAGGCTGAGGTGGAAGGATTGCCTGAGTTCAGCAGGTAGAGGCTACAATGTCCATGAGAGTGCCACTGCACTCCAGCCTGGGGGACAGAGTGAGACTCCAACTCAAAACAAACATAAAAGAATCTGAATGGGGACTAGGCTTAGTGGCTTATGCCTGTAATTCCAGTACTTTGGGATGCCAAGGAGGGGGGGCCCAGGAGTTCAAGAACAACCTGGAAAACTAGTGAAACCTCATCTCTCAAAATAAAAAGTTAGCCAGACTTACTGGTGTGTGCCTGTAGTCTCAGCTACTCGGGAGGCTGAGGTAGAAGAATTGCCTGAGCCCAGGAGATCAAGGTTACTATGAGCCGTGATAGTCATGATTATGCCACTGTATTCCAGCCTGATGGCAGAGTGAGACCCTGACTCAAAAAAAGAAAAAAAAAAGGAATCCGGGCTCAGTGGCTCAGCCTGTAATCCTGTGCCTTGGGAGGCTGAGGTGAGTGAGTTGTCTGAGCCCGTAGGTTCGAGACCCACCTGGGCAACTTGGTGAGACCTCATCTCTACAATAAATCAAAAAATTAGCCAGGCGTGGTAGTGTGTGCCTGTACTTCCAGCTACTTGGAAAGCTGAGGTGGAAGGATTGCTGGAGCCCAGCAGGTCAAGGCTGTGGTGGCCGGGAGTGGCCATTGCACTCCAGTTTAGGTGACAGAGTGAGACTCCAACTCAAAAAAAAAAAAGAAAAAAAAGGAAAGTAATGATGTTATTAAGTTATAGCCCACAAAAACAAATAAATATCTGAATCAATAGATATATATGGAAAAAATAATCAGTAATTAAATGGAGAAGAGATAGTTCAGTTCTTCTTTCCAATAGAATTCCAATGTATAAGTGTAGAAGAAATAAGGGAAATTCAAAAATGAGGGAAATTTAAAAGTAGAAAAACGCCATAGTAATCATGGATACAGGGAAGATCCAAAGATGAATGCCAAAATGCCCAGGTTAAAATGTATAGAGAAACAGAATATTAGCATTGACTTAAAATGTTTCCCAAAATATTTATTAGTTACAGAGGGAAAAATAGTAACTTTGCTATCTTTAATTAAATGGAAACTTTTATACATGTTTGACATTCTTTTTATTTTCTATCTTTAAGGTCTCAGGCAAATGACTTAGAGTGACAAATTATATTCTCAGGAACCCAGCAGACATATCCTTATCCAAGTGACTCAGGTTAACATTAGTAATAAGGCATATGGACATCATGTAGCACCTGACATGATCGATTAAGGACAAATCACTTATGTGGTATTCTTGCCCAAATACATAACCTGGGTCTAATTATGAAAAAATATCAAACAAATGTAAATTGAGAGAGATTCTGTAAAATAATTCACAAGCACTCATAAAAAGTGTCAGAGTCATGAAAACAAGGCAAGAATAAGGAACTGTAACAGAATGGAGTAGACTAAAGAGACAACAATTTAATGCATTCAGGGTCATGGTTAAATCCAGGAACAGAAAAAAGGAAAAAAAAGAAAGGAAATTAGGGGAAAAAAACCTGTTTAAATTTGAACAATATCTATAGATTAGCTAATTGTTTTGTGCCAAAGCTAATTTCCATTCTGATAATTGGACTTTGATTACATAAGTTGATAGCTTCAGAGGAAACTGGATGAAGTATATACGTGGACTTTCTGTACTATTCTGCAACTCTTATAATTCTAAAGTCATTTTAAAATAAAATTTGAGAAAAAAAATCTTTGGCCTTAAAAGTATATGCATAATAAATTAAGTGAAAATTAAAGGAATTTCCTAAGTAAAATCTATAATGTTTGCTTATGTATAAATATAAAATTGACCCTTGAACAACATGGGTTTTGAACCGTATGGGTCCACTTATACCTAGATTTTCTTCCACTTCTATCACTTATGAGACAGAAAGGCCAACTCCTCTTCTTCCTCCTCCTCCTCCTCAGCCTACTCAATGTGAAGATGATGAGGATAAAGACCTTTTTGTTGATCTGCTTCATCGTAAAAAACAGTAAATTTATTTTATCTTTCTTATAATAATCTTTATAACCTCATTTTCTCTAGCTAGCATTATCGTAAGAATACAGAATATAATACACATAACATACAAAATTGGTTTAACTAATTATTTACCTTATTGTTAAGGCTTCTGGTCATCAGTAGCCTATTAGTAGTTAAGTTTTGAGAGAGTCAAAAGTTATATGCAGATTCTGGCTGTGTGTGGATAAGTACCCCTAACTTGTAAGTTGTTTAAGGGTCAGCTTTGTATATATATATATATATTTGTATGTAAATGTATACACATTAACTTATACTTAATATATATTTATGTTTATATTTATATTAGTGTGTGTATGTGTGTACTAAAAGCCTGTAACACTATATGCTAAATTATTATTTTTGTTCTTATTGTTGGGAGAGGGGATGGGTAATCAAGAAGGTCACATATGTTTCATTTTATATATTTTATTTTTCTGTCATTTGAATTTCTAAAGTGAAGATAAATTCATTTTTAACAAAACAATAAAGATTTTAAAGTTTCTAAAAAAAGAACATGTTTGAAAATAAAAACCAAGTTTAGAAACTAAGCTTACTTTATCTATAGTCCATTAAGTACGTGCTTGATTTCCTGAGCCAAGCTTCAGTAAGCCTGCTATATTCCAACTTATATCCATGTTCATCTGGAAACATTAACAAGTAGGGAAGGTATAAAATATTTAAAGCCCATGGGTCTCTTAGGACTGTCACAATGATTTATTTCACGCACATAGTCTTATGCTATGGCTTTTAGGTCAGTTTTGCCCATTTATGTTAGCTATAACTCCAGTGTACATTTCATTTAGTACCATCATAAAACTAACAACAAACCTTGAAACATGTTTAAAGTTCCTTTTATTCTATATCCTTTAGGTCATATGCAAGTGATTTAGAATGGTAAATTATATTTTCTTCAGAAATAAGGAAGCATTAAAAAGTCTAGAAAATATATTTGTAGTTAAGGGAGAAAACTAACGTCATATTAACCTCCCCCCATGCCTATTTCATTCTTGATGATGTGTCTTGCTGAGTCATCAGAATTAACTAAAATTGTGCTTATTCAAATTTTTAATGAGCCTCATAAGATTATTCAATTTCTGCATGGACCACAAGAAAAGACATTACTATCCATGTGGTCCTACTATGCTGGGACTGCCACCTGTCAATAATTCAATCTCATGATTCTGGCTAATTGCATCTTAAAAGTAAAATGGATGGATATTCCCAGTATTTTGAAACAGGATCTCCAGAAGATAAAAATAATGTAATTTTATTTACAATTTTCTTTACATTTAGATTTCTGGTGAATTTGTATGTGTATGAGGGGTTTCATGTGGCAATTATATCCTGTTTTGGTTTTCTATATTTTCCAGTCCTTCAGCTCTCCCTAACATAATTTGGTAATTTCTGAAGAACGCCATATAAAAAAAATAGAAGTATAAAATAACAAGGAGAATGTAGCTATTTGTACTCTAAAAACTTAATTTACTCTGTAAAGTTACTTTCTTAAAATAACTAGAAAAGTTATATAATATAACATTTTCCTCCTCAGTTTGAATTTTTGTTACTGTAATTGAGTTAATAATGATATTGGTGGGCACTGACAGTCCTGGCTAGTTTTACCACTTATAAAAGAGTAATATAAGGATCAGTAGGGACATAAGAAAAATGATATGATAAGACGAGTCTCTAGATAACCCAGTAAGTCCACAGAAAGTGCTATTTTAAGTTAAGGACAAATTCAGTTTGAATCTCAGGACTCCATATCTAATCCATTACTATGACATACTTTTAAAATGTATGTTTATGTAAATTTAGAGGACATCTTGTCTGAAAAACTGTTTAAGGATTTGGAGAGCCTTTTGTGTACCTAGATTCAACTAGAGGTGTTCCAAACTAATAATAAACATTTCTGAAGGTTTTGACTTTTGTTTTTGTTTTTGACCTCTTTTGCCCTAAATCAAAAACCAGCAACATTCTTTTGTAAAGGACAGAAAGTAAATATTTTAGGCTTTGTGGCACTGTGATTTCTGTCTCAATTGCTCACCTCTACCATGGTTAAGAACAGCCATGGATGATGCACAAAGGAAGGGTGCAGCTGTGTTCCAGTAAAACTTTGTTTACAAAAACAGGAAGCACACAGGATAGGTCCATGGAATATCACCTTGTATACATTCCTAATAAAACACAGTTGAATCAAATGTGTGCTAATAAAAAAAATACTTTTATGGATAGCTATAGAAAATAAACTGGCAAAAAAAACTTGAAAGTCTTCAGCATAGCAGAATTCTACTAATTGTATTGCCATTGTATGAAAAAGAGCTGACTAAACCACTTCAGTAAAGTCTGACTATAAAAAAGATAAGCACTGTTACAATTAATATGATCTAATTAGCATCATACATGAGGAAGCAACTAAAAAAATGACATACTTGACCTGTGCATTAGTTCATAGTAGAAAAGTTATAAAGGCAATGTAACAGGTATCACTAACATCTCATATACCAAATATAGAATCTCTTTTTATTTTTATTTTTTTGAGTTGGAGTCTCTGTCGCCCAGGCTGGCATGCAGTGGCACATTTACAGCCACCCCAGCATCAACTTGCTAGACTTCGGCAATTCTTCTGCCTCAGCCTTCCAAGTATCCGGAACTATAGGCACATGCTACCACACCTGGCTAATTTTTTTTTCTTTTAATATTGCAGAGACAAAGTCTCACCAAGTTGCCCAGGTTGGTCTTCAACCCACGGGCTCAGGCAGTCCACTCACCTCAGCTTCCCAAAGTGTTGGGATTACAGGCTGAGCCACCGAGCCCGGCCAGGACATCCATTTTTAATCCCAGAAGGAAATCACAGGATCTTCAAAGAGAGGTTGTGTACTTCTTCACTGCCACTGATTCCACGATTAATAAGAAAAACAAACAAACGCACAAACACAACACAAGTTTTTTTTTTGTCTCAAGACACTCCCTGGAATAATCCACCTTCTCCACTTTAACAGGAGTTTTCAGCCTTCAATATGAATAGCACAGACATACCTCATCTTATTGCACTTTGCTTTACTATGCTTCACAGATACTATATTTTTAACAAGTTGAAGGTTTGTGGCAATCTTGCATAAACAAATCTATCAGCAGCATTTTTCCACAACATGAAATCACTTCATGTATGTGAATCACATTTTGAGAATTCTGACAGTATTTCAAACTTTTTCATTATTATTACATGTTATGGTAATCTGTGATTACTACTAAAATTGTTTATTACTGTACTTGTTTTCAAGCACCACAAATCATGCCCATAAAAGATCATGAATTTAAAAAAAAAGAAAATAATATAAATTGAAGAATCAGTTTACAAGCTGAAACAAACAAAAGAACTATTTGCAGTCATGTATCTCTTAATGACAAGGATGTGTCCTTAGATGATTTTGTCATTCTTGGAAAATCCTGGAATGGACCCATACAAATAGCCTATTACACACCTAGGCTATATGGTGTAGCTTATTGTTTCTAGATTACAAACCTGTACTGCATGTTAGTGTACTGAATAATATAGGCAATTGTAATGCAATGGTAAGTATTTGTGTATCTAAACATAAGAAAGGCACAGTAAAAATATAGAATAAAATATAGATATTTTAAACGTATACTGGTAGACGACACTTACCACATATGGAGCTTGCATGACCGAAAGGTACCCTGGGTGAGTTGGTGAGTGAGTGGTGAGTGAATGTAAAGGCTTAGGGAATTACTGTACACTGCTGTCAACTGTATAAATACTGTATAAAATGTATTTCTTCAATAATAAACTAGCCTTAGCTTACTATGTTTTGCTTTATAAATTTTTTAAAATATCAAAAAACTTTTTGACTCTCTTGTAACAATTATCTTAAACCACAGTGTACAGGTATACAAAATAGCTTCTTTCTCAATATTCTTAACCTATAAATGTTTTTCTATTTTAGTTTTTTATGTATTTATTTATTCTTTATTTCAATAACTTAGGGGGTCTAAATTGTTTTAGGTTACATGGTTGCAATGTTTAGTGACAAAGAAGTCTGGGCTTTAAGTGTACATACCACCCCCACTTGTGCACATTGTAACTGATAGGTGATTTTTCATCTCTCTACCTCTTCCTCCCTCCCACTTTTGAGTCTCCAGTGTCCATTATGCCATCCTGTATGTCTTTGCAGAGCCTTAGTTTAGCTTTCACTTATAAGTGAGAACATGTAGTGCTTAGTTTTCTGTTCCTGAGTTAGTTCACTTAGAATGATGTTCTCCAATTCCATCCATGTTGTCGTAAAATACTTTATTTCATTCTTTTTCTGGCTGAATAATATTCCATAGTGTATATATGCCACATTTTCATTGTGGTATATATGATTGATTAATGGTCATTTGGGTTGATTTCACATTTTTGCAATTGTGAATTGTGCTGTGATGAACAAGTAGATGTAGGTGTCTTTTTTATACAACAGCCTCTGTTCCTTTGGGTAGATGCCTAGTACTGGGATTGCCAGATCAAATGGTAGATCTACTTTTAGTTGTTAGAATTCTCCATATGACTTTCCATAGAGGTTGTATTAATATACACTCCCACAAACAGTGTATAAGTGTTCCCTTCTCTCCGCATCTGTGGCAGCATCTGTTGTTTTTTGGTTTTTTAAATAATGGCCATCCTGGCTGGTGTAAGGTATTATCTCATTGTTGTTTTAATTTGCATTTCCCCGATGATGAGTAATGTTGAGCATTTTCTCATGTTTGTTGGCCATTTATATATGTTCTTTTAAGAAATATCTGTCTGTGTCATTTGCCCACTATTTAATCGGGTTTTTTGGTTTATTCTCACTGATTTGTTTGTGTTCTTTGTAGATTCTGGGTATTAGCCTTTTGTCATATGTATAGTTTGTGAATATCTTCTCCCATTCTCTAGGTTGCTTATTTTTTCTGTCGATTATTCTTTGCTGTGCAGCAGCTTTTTAGTTTATTTAAGTCCCATCTACTTATTTTTGTTTCTGTTGCATTTGCTTTTGGGGTTTTATCCATAAATTATGTGCCCAGGCCAATGACCAGATGAATTTCTCCTGTTTTCTTCTAGGATTTTTATGGTTTCAAGTCTGACATTTAAGTATTTACTCCATCTTGAGTTAATTTTTGTATGCGGGGAGACATAGGGATTAAGTTCCATCTTTTTGCATGTAGCTATCCAATTTTTCCAGCACCATTTAAAGACTAGGGAATCCTTTCTTCACTGCATGTTTTTGTCTGCTTTGTCAAAGATCATTTGGTTGTAGGTATTTGGGTTTATTTCTGGATTCCCTATTCTGTTCCCTTGGTCTATCTGTCTGCTCTTGTACTAGTACCATACTCTTTTGCTTACTGCAACACATTATATTAAAAGAAAAAAAGTAAGTCATCACTCTGAAACTTTTATTTTTGTGAATTTTTAGCTCAAATTAATTCAAAGTCAGGTAATGTGATTCCTCCAGCTGTGGTCTTCTTACTGAGAATTTCTTTGGCTATTCCAGTTTTTTTTGGTCTAATATACAATTTAAGATTGTTTTTTCTAACTCTGTGAACAATGACATTGGTAGTTTGATGGGGATTGTGTTGAATTTGTAGATTACTCACCCTAACTTATTCTTTTTTACTTTATAAATTTAAAAGCTTTTTACTCTCTTCTAATAACACTTATAATAAAATACAAACACCTGTACAGCTGTACAAAGATATGTTCTTCGTTTATATTCTTATTGTACAAGCTTATTTATTTCTTTTTTACTTTTCACAAGTTTTTTTTTTTTTTTTTTGGTTAAAAGCTAAGACACAAGCACACACATTAGCCATGGCCTACTCTAAGCTAAGCTAATTGAGACGTCACCAGGTGGAAGGAATTTTTCAGCTCTATTAAATCTTATAGGACCACAATTTTATATATGTTCTATTATTGATTGAAAGGATAAGTGGCACATGACTGTATGTGTTTCTTTTAAAAGTCTTTGAAATCACGTTATCTTAAAACTGATTGCATCACTAAATAATTAAGGTATTCTACAGCTTGTCTATAGAAATGAAATGTAGACATTAAAAGTTATCCAGTCTGATGCATGTATACTGCATGTAAGTAGTTAGACACGCAGTTGGTTTGACCTGCCTATTCTCATAGGAGAACCAAGTCAAAATCAAAATGTTATGTCCTCTGTTCTTGTCCTCTTTGTATATCATACTATTTAAATGTTAAACAAATAGTTTATGGTATCTACAATGTCTGTACTTTCTGACTTTATGTTTAAATATCCAAGGAAATGTAAATTATATTGAAAGTGTACACAAATTAATTAACAAAGCACTTTTGTGCCTTAGGTAAGGCTGGCAGTTTCCTTTTCACAAATCTTTTCTTTAAGGACATGAAAATACAACTCACTGAAGACTAAATATAGTTGTTAAGGAGAACTACCACTAAAGGTTAAAGGTAATGATTAAAGAGAACAAATTACATTCCTAATGCAAGTAAAAACTCTTGCCTTTCAGGCAATGTTTGTGTCCAAAGGGATGAAGAAGAAAAATGTAATCCTATTAAACAGAATAAAGCCAACTTTATGACCATATAGTGAGTACCAGAGCATACCACAGGCCTGCCCAGGCTCAAGGTGTAGAAGGAATTGACTTCACCTCTAATAGGAAGTGACAAGGCCATATGGTAATAGAGGACACAGGTGTGGAGGGTATTATTTCAGCCTTTGACAAATGCTCACTGCTATAGCTCACATGCCTAAATAGATCATGTAACTACTGTCACATGGTAACAGAGACACATTTGTTAATTATCTATCTTAACACTTTAGATCAATGAAAATCAAAGTTTTCAAAAACAAAATATTTTTCACATTTGAAAATGTAATGAGAATATTTTGACCATAGCAATTTATCATGTAAAGATGATTTTTGGTTTCCTTTAAAAAACCTTTTAGCTTATATTGTACCCACTTGGAAAACATTTAGGCAGATAAAACACATTATATTCAAAGAAAAATGTAAGAAGTCATCACTCTGAAGCTTTTATTTTTGTGAATTTTTGAGCTCAAATTAATAGTACCCAATATTCCAAGTTTATAATATGTCATTATATTGCCACTATCCTACCTATTGCTATTAACATAGCATCATGTTTCTTTTATATGTTTAAAATGTATAATTACTATAATTTAATTTGTCTATAAAGATGCAATGTAACAAATTATCTTGACATTTTAAATGCATGCTAATCAATAGAAATTTTTTCTTAGTAAACCAAGAAAATTAACATAAGAAACTGAAAATAAGTTTCTGGAGAAGAATGATGTCAGAGACTAATTATATCTCCAGCAGTAAATCATTACTACAACTAATTTAAGGATTTCTTTCTTTCATTCAGATTTTAGATGTGGTTAGAATTGGTCTAATATGCATTTTTTTACCCTATCCACAAAATACTTCTGTTTCTATATTAAGTTGTTCATTTAGTAAACCATCCATTTTCTCATACATTCAATGGATATTCACCCCTAATCATAATTCTGTCATGAATAGCTATGAGTAGATGAGTTGGAGATTTATCAAAACCTGTTTCTGACCTAGAGATGCTTATTAGTTTGCAAGAAAGTTATTCTCCAAATTTTAATAATTCAAATTTAAAAGGGATATGATCATTTTAGAAGACAAGTCAGATCATGTCACCTCACTACTTCAACTCAGTCATGACTCCCCAATAGATGCATGATTAAAATCCAAATTCCTAGCCTTGGTGTAGACAACCTTTTGTGGTTGGTTACTCCTTAGTTCTTCGGCCATTTCATCTTCCCTGTTCTCTCATGTCCTCCAGGACAAAAGATGCCCAATTCCTTCTTGCCTAGGGGCTTTGCCTTTGCTTTGTTCCCTTTGGCCTAGAAGGCAGGCTCTTGTTCCTCTGGGCAGAAATTTTACATAGCACTTTCCTCGCACAACTTCTACATATTTCTTAAAAACCACATCACAAATAGACCATACATTTTCATAGAAGAATAATCAAGGCAGTTATGACCAAGAATTTCATAGCAAATAAATCAGTTATTACTAAAAATGTTATAAAAAAGAATCTATCTATTGTAAACCCCTATAAGAATTTTAATGTATGCTGAAATATCACTAAGTTGCAACTACTAGTTTCATCAATGCATAAATTAAGTACTTGATACAAAATATACAATTTTCTCTGTAATAAATCTGATACAAATTCAACCAGGAAGCTATAATCAGCATTTAACACCAATTACCTATTATTTATTTTGCTTCAGTTTTACAAGTTTGGCAAAAATAATTCCAAATTTCCAGAGCTCCTTTAAAAGCTGCTATGGTAGCTTGTGCTTAGGTCTTTATTTTCAGCAGCATTCTTGGCAATAAGAAAATACACTGAGGCTTCTCAAATGTGTTTCTGTCATTGAGACGAGTTTGAAAAAATTAACTAAATGTTATCTGTTAATCAGATAAATTGCTTATCTGATTAACTTATTCAAAAATCACAACACAGCTATTTAGTGTTTTATTGGACTCGACTTACTAACAACTTATTATTGACTTCAGGAAAATCGTTACATTTGTACACTTAATATCTGATACTTTCTTACATATATTTGAGATAGCTTAAAAAGTGAATTGAATAGACAGAAATTTTAAAAGGATCATACAAAAGAAAAGGAAAATATACTAACCAGAAGAGGTGTTATAATTGACTGTGGGTTTTAGAGAGAATGAGGTTTGTCCCTTGAGGCCTCAGTTTACTTATTTTAAACACAGAAGAGTTATATGTCAGAAAAGGCAAGAAGGTCCTCCCTTATTAGCCACATCTATTTGCTGGGTGAGGCGACTGCACAGTGCTGAGGATGATCCTGATATCTGCAGGCTCACCCATGCAGAACGTCCAGGTCATTCAGTGAGATCTGCCAGAGTCACAGTACCGAGAAGTGGCAGCAGATGTGCCATATATTGGCTATTTCTGGCCAAGATTATGGCTGTCAGTGACTTATTTAAGCCTCATCACTGTTTTTAAAATGATTTCTCACTTGCAGTGACAAACTCTTTGCAAATATTAGAATATTACCTGATTTCCTATGTATACTCATTGATGTCATTTGTTTGAATTAGTTTAGTGCATGTATTATCCTCAGTTCCCTTTTCAGAGGTCTTCAGAATCCTGAGTGTGGTCCCTGGTTTAATCCAGCTGAGTAACTGGTCAAGGAGGAAAACCTTGATCAAGTAATTACACAAATAGCTATGGAATTGTTGTTGTAGTAATTTCCATCAAGGAAGAGCAGAATGCACAGCAAGTCAGACCTGGCCTGTTCTGGCAAGTAAGAGAATTGCTGCTGTACCTCATCAATTGAGTTGGAGCACACAATACTTATTCTCTGATTCCGCAAGTACTTGCTTCTATGTGTGAGGTTTTCCTGAATATTTATTCATTAACATATTTCAAGCTACCATTACCTTATCAGACATCTACTTTCTGGAAATATTGAGCAATACTGTTTTATTGATTATGTACCTACTGACAGTAGCAATATGCGAGCATACATTATTCTAATACCACTACAGCTTTTAATAGTCTGAAGGTTAAAATTGAAAATAATTTACTGTTGTCTATGGACAACAATTTAGATGCTGTGATAGTTAAAGCTGCCAGTTTGGAAATGCACACAAACGAATTATCTACAGCCTTTGCAGAACTAAGTTGATGTATCAAAATGCTAGGAGAGCTCAAGCTTCTAAAAACCATCACTGCTCTGATTACTGTTCATAGCTATAGTAAATGGGAACAGTTCTTGGAAATTTAAAAAAAGTTTTTTTAAATATGTCTTAGTACCATCAATGACAATGGATGCATGAAGTTTTGCTGGCATGTTGACTTATTTCAATGTCTAATCATTGCCTCCTCCAGCTGATTTTAATACAAAATTGAACACATTTAAAGAGTTTACATATACTCAGAATATAGCACCAATGGTTTTTCTGAATGAAGTAAAAAAATAAATAAATTTTTATATTGTCAAGAAAGTGATATTTAAAAGTAAAGAATGATTAAAAGTTATTTTACATATTTGGTTTGAGTATTTTATCATTCCTTTAGCTGCTAGAGAACATTCCACTTAGTTGATAAAATGTTTTTGCTTATGCTAACCGCTGTGGGATTATTAACTTATTTACGGTAGTTTCTACTTTTATATGCAGTGCAGTAGTAAATATTCTTGTACACATCTTGTGTACACCCAGTTTCTATAGGGTGGACACCAAGAAAAAAGCAGAAAAGAAGTTGCAAAAGAATAGGAGTCGTAAGACAAATTTACATAAGTTTTTATAACACTAAATTTTTATAAATATGGTTTTTAGTGAAAAGAGGCGTGAAAATGCATGGAATGATTATTCTAGCTTCAGGATGGTAATCACCTTTAAGGAGTGAAGGAGAGCAAAGGAATTAATGTAAGGCTTAACTGTATTATTACCTTTCTCCTTTTAAACTAATCTGAAACAAACAAAAAGTGATAATGAAGGCCCAGTTGCAACCCTCCAGTGGGCACTTGAAGGGCCGCCGGCCCTGGCTGCCGCCATGTGTCAGCTAGTGCACCTTGAACTGGTGCTTCTTGGCGAAGGGCAGTGCACACTGCGCTCTCAGCAGCGGTAGGTGGTGCCCCCCGGGCTAGCGCCCTGGGCTGCACTGTGGCCGTCGCGGGTTTGCTGCCCTCAGCCGGGCGGCAGGGCTGCAGTCTGGCGCGGGCAACGCAGAGGCCAGTGTGAAGATGCCGTGGTGGAAGCGCACCAGCAGGTCCTGGTCATTGATGGGGACTGAGCCCATGAAGGCCGCGTTGGGCCCCGGGGTGGCGGCAAGGCCGCTGGGGCTCTTCTCGCAGCACGCCACTTCCAGCAGCATCATGAAGAGTAGCCGCTGCCGTCCTTGGGGTGGGGCGGCGGGCCAGACCGGGGCCCCCCTGGCACTGCGGTCCGCACCCGCTTCTTCGGGGCTCCGCAGGAGCAGCCCACAGGGACTTTAAATTGATACAGCTGGTGTAAAGGAGGAAAGAGTGGCAAGAGAATGCTCTGTGAATAGAATGAAAAGATACACAGTTTGACTGCAAATGCGGAGGTAGCTTTGATTGAGGTGAAATTTAGGAAAGGCCCAAGTACAATCAGAGGAAACTATTACAGATCTCCTGGGCAAAGGGATGACTTAGTAGGGGAGATGTTCTTGCAGAGAGATGAGGAAGCAGGTGGTTAAAATAGAGAATCAGCCATGTGGGGAAATATTCGTGGAACTGAGCCAGGTAGGAACACAGGCTCCTCACCAGGGCTGGAATGAGTGCAGGGATGGGCTTGGATTGACACACTCATTTACACACATGCACTCATACACATACACATGCACTCATACACGTACACATGCACACTAACAAACACACATTTTTAGAGTCCTCTGACAGGACAACAGCAAATCATCATGCCCCTGGCAGTGAGCAATGTGGTGAGGACAATGGAATGAATGAGGAGCTGTCAGTTTTGTGTGAATCAAGCCCGAGGCAATAACTGGGGTGGAGTAGAAGGAAGCACAGATTAATTATTATTTTTAGTGTTCCTATACATTAGTCCCTGATGGATTTTTCCTGAGCACTCCATCTTGCCCTGCCCTATTATGTTCTGTGACTTTCCTGTTCTATCCTCTGAGGGAGAGGATCCTTACTCAGACTGAGTCTTGCCATCCGCACTAGGACTCACTTCTTTGCTCTCCAAGGCACTGTTGCTCACAAACTGGGCTTGTGCCAACAAAACAATTTCCATGCCAATAATAATTCAAGGCTATCATTTTCACACTCTTTAAAGTATTTTAGGTTTTTGAAGTAGCAATGTATGCAGACAAGGTTGCTGGCTTCATCTGCAATAGTGAGAGCTGCAGAAGAGTATCTTGGGGATGTTTCTTGCAAGTTTCAGGAAGCATACAGAGAAACAGAAGGTGTATTACTGGAAATGGAGGACCTCTGTGGAGAAACATGGAGCAGAGTTGGGACACCTGATATGATGTATGCAAAGGGAGAAGTCATGATATAAACAGAAAATCTTCAAAAAACTGGGGAATAAGAGGAATTATTTACGGAAGCTGGGGAGGAAGAATACATTTCTAGTAAACCGGAGACTGGGAAGCTACCAAAGAAAAGCTGTAAGCTTTGTTTGCCTAACATGAGTCTAGTCTAGACTAACATTCATGAGCCCAAAAAAACCCATGATTTTTTTTTTTTTTTTTTTGGAGTTGGAGTCTCACTCTCACCCAGACTGGAGTGCAATGGCCACTGCAGCCTCGACCTGCTGGGCTCTGGCGATCCTTCCACCTCACCCTTCCAAGTAGCTGGAACTACAGGCATGCGCTACCATGCCTGGCTAATTTTTTGATTTATTGTAGAGATGAGGTCTCGCCAAGTTGCCCAGGTGGATCTCGAACCCACGGGCTCAAGCAAGCCACTCACCTCAGCCTCCCAAAATGCAGGATTACAGGCTGAGCCACAGAGCCTGGCTCCCATGATTCTTTTTTAATAGAAAGGTTTAACAAGGAAAACTATTAAGATACTAGCATTTGACATTTCACTGCACTGTAGGGGCATGAACACTGACAGGAAGAAATGGACAAAGGGGAAAAAGGATATGCTTTATTGTAGTTTGTGTATAATATAATGTGACATAAGATCATAATATAAGCTCTTATTACATCTGAGATTCCCCTGTGTTCTGAAAGAGACATCACTGCACAGGAAAGAAGATTGGGGAAGGAATAGCTCACAAAATATGTCTTCATGCTATTTGTGTTTTGAGGGAAATACCATGCAATAATACTGTCGTATTAGAGGTTGTAAGTGAAGGACAGCTCAAGATGAGGCCAATAAATAATACCATGAAAAAAAGTCATAGAATAGACATTTCTCAAAGGAAGATATGAAAAGGGCCAATCAGCACATGAAACTATTCCCAGCATCATTAGTCTTCAGGAAAAATCACAATGAGATAATATTTCACTCCTCACTAAGTAAGCTGGAATCAAATACTCAGATAACAGCATGTACTGACAAGGATGTAAAAACATTAGAATGCTCATACATTGCTAGTGGGAATATAAAATGGCAAAACCATTTTGGAAAGTAGTTTGGTCATTCCTCAAGCAATTAAACATAAAGTTAGCATTTGCTTTCAGGAATTCCACTCTTAGGTATATACCCAAGAGAAATGAAAATAAGTGTTCACAGAAAATCTTGTACATGAAAGTTATAGCAACGTTAGTCATTATAGACAAAAGATGGAAAGACCCAAATGTCCATCGATAGATAAATGGACAAACAAAAGGTGGTATATCCATACAAGGAAATTTTATTGGCCATAAAAGGAATGAAGCACTAATACATGCTATAACATAGCTAAACCTTGAAAATATTATGCAGTGTTTCAAAAGCCAGCCACAAAACATTGTACAATATATGTCCATTCATATCAAATGTCATATGTTAATTTCCAAACACTGCAGATTGTGAAGAATAAGAAAATTTATAGAGGCAAGAAAGTAGATTAGTGGTTCCTAAGAGCTGAGAAAGAAAATGAGGGCTAGCTGGGCTCGGTGGCTTAGCCTCTAATCCCAGTACTTTGAGAGGCTGAGGTGAGTGGATTGCCTGAGCCCAGGGGTTTGAGAGTCGCCTGGGCAACTTGGCGAGACCTCATCTCTACAATAAATCAAAAAATTAGCTGGGCATGGAAGGATCGCTGGAGCCCACCAGGTTGAGGCTGCAGTGGCCGGGAGCATGCCACTGCACTCCAGTCTGGATGACAGAGTGAGACTCCAACTCAAAAAAAAAAAAATAAAATAATGAGGACTTATGGTATAATAGTTAAAGGGCTTTTTTTTCATGTTATAAAAATGCTCTAAAATGGACTCTGGTGATGTTTTCACATGTCTCAACACTTTAAATAAGTGAATTGTGTGGCATGTGAATTATATCTCACAGTTGTTAATGAATAAATAGAAAAATTGCGACAAGAAGATATTAAATTTTTGAAAAAATCCTATTCCTTGAAAATCCAAGAGAATCTGTCAGAAACCTTCTTGCACTGATAAAGGACTTTGGCAAAGTCTCAGGGTACAAAATAAATGTGTAAAAGTCAGTTGCACTCCTATATAACAACAACAAACAGGCAGAGACCCAAATAAAAAGTACAATCCCATTCACAATAGCCACAAAAAAATGAAATACGTCGGTATCTTCCTAACCAGAGAAGTGAGAGACCTTTACAATGAGAATTACAAAACACTGCTCAAAGAAATCCAGGAAGACACAAACAAATGGAAAAATATACCATGCTCATGGATAGGAACAATCAACATTGTTAAGATGTCCATCCTACCAAAGGCAATCTACAGATTCAACACAATACCCATTAAGTTACCAACATCATTCTTCTCAGACATGGAAATGACAATCCAGAAATTCATATGAAAACATAAATGACCACGAATAGCCAAAACAATCCTTAGCAAGAGAAACAAAGCAGGAGGTATCACACTTCCAGACTTAAAACTCTACTATAAAGCTACAGTAATCAAAACAGCCTGGTATTGGTATAAAAACAGGCACATAGACCAGTGGAACAGGATACAGATTCTGGAAGCAAAGCCTCAATTCTTCAACCAACTTATCTTTGACAAAGCCTCCAACAACAACTACTGGGGAGGGGAAAACTCATTCAGTAAATGGTGCTGGGAAAACTGACTGACAACATGCAGAAGACTGAAACAGGACCCCTACCTATCCCCATGCACAAAAATTAACTCTAAATGGATCAAAGATCTAAACGTAAAACCTCAAACTGTAAGAATCTTAGAAAACGCAGGGGATACCCTTATGGAAATTGGAACTGGCAACCAGTTCCTATCCAGAACCCTAAAGGCCTTAAGAAATGAGATAGACAATTGGGACCTCATCAAATTAACGAACTTCTGCAAAGCAAAATAAACCATCAAGAGAGTAGAAAAACAGCCCACAGAATGGGAAAATATTTTCCAACTGAGTATCTGACAAAGGCCTAACATCTAGGATCTACAAGGAACTCAAACACACAGAAGGGAAAAAAACAAACAGCCCCTTTAAAAAGTGGGCAAAAGACATGAATAGACTCTTCTCAAAAGAAGATATATGGGCAGTCAACAGACACATGAAAAAGTGCTCAGCCTCACTCATCAGAGAAATGCAAATCAAAATCACATTGAGATACCACTTAACCCCTGTAAGAATGGCCATCATTAATAAAACAAACAACAACAGATGCTGGCAAGGATGTGGAGGAAAAGGAATGCTTCTACACTGCTGGTGGGAATGCAAGCTTGTACAACCTCTCTGGAAAACAATCTGGAGATTTCTGAAAGAACTAGAAATTGACCTTCCATATGACTCAGCAATTCCCTTATTGAAAATATACCTGGAGGAACTCAAATTATTCTACAAAAAAGATACCTGCACACAAATGTTTATTGCAGTTCTATTCACAATAGCAAAAACATGGAATCAACCATATTGCTCATCGAAACTGGACTGGATAAAAAAATGTGGTACATATACACAATGGAATATTATGCAGCCATAAAGAATGACAAATGTATGGACTTTGCAACAACCTGGATGGATTTGGAGTCGATCATACTCAATGATTTATCACAGAAACAAAGAACGGAGTTCCTTATGTTCTCACTCATAAGAGGAACTTGAACAATTATAATGCTATAAGAAAGCGATTGACAGTAATGGTAAACTGTTGGTGGGGGGTGGGGGTGGGATTGGCAGTTGAGGAAAATTGCTAGGGCAGGGAGGGGCATACCTCATTAACAGGGGTACCTGCATGATCAATGTTTGTATACCTAACCCTGAATTGTATCCCACATCTTTACATTAAAATAAAAAATAATAGTAAAAGAAAAACTTTCTAAATATGACTCAGAAATATAGATGCAATTAAAAAATTGATAAATTGGAGTATATAAACATTTTTAAACCCATTTTAATGGCAAAACTAACAAGCAAAACTGTCATAAGTAAACTCAAAGTTAAGCGGTGAGTAGAAAAAAATTGCAACAAATATGAAAGAAAAATGCTTGTATCCTTAATATGTAAAAAGCTTTAAAAATTGAGAAAGGTTATAAAAATCTTATGAAAAATGGACAAAAACATAAAGATGCACTTAACCAAAAAGTAGCACCTAGATGTTTGAAAAGATGTTCTACTTTATTCATAGGAGAAATGCTTATTAAATTCACTGAGATAATGTTTTCCATCCATCATAATGACAAAACCTCAAAAACTTATAATACACAGTTGGCAAGACTCTCTCATAGGTGACTAAGGAAGGCAAAAATGGCAAAACTCTTATGGGAGAACATATTTGGCAACATTTAACAAAATTGTGTATGTATTAATCTCTTGACACAGCAATTCCACTTCTTGAATTTTACTCTGAACAGTATGAAAAATATATGCAAGAGATTATTCATTAACTTATTATTTGTAGTTACAAACTATTGGAAACTACCTAAATGTCCAAGCATAAGAGATTGGTTAAACATACTATATATTACATGGATACAATATAGCAGTGTGGTTTTATGTAGTTATAGAAAGAGAATGATCAGTGAAGCAATAGAGTGTACAAAAAGAGCAAAGTGTAAGTGTATAAGAGGGAGGACCCCCTCAAAAAAACCCAGAATAATCTGTTGGAGGGCGGGCCCCTTATAGTACATGCTTCCCCCATTAGGTAAGTGTTCTAGGAACAACAGCTAGTGTTGTTATGAGAGGCTGCATCCTGCTTCAGTGAAATTTTTTGTGGCAAACAGGCGACTGATTCTTCCACCAGGACATTGTAACTACCATTCACCGCACTGAATGGTCAGCAGATTTTTACTAAAAAAGGCATGACTGCTGGGTCCCACCCTCCCTATAGACATCCCAGGCAGGATAGAGGACCCTCCCTATTCACTGGAGATCTTGCCCTAAATGACTTTTCTTTGGCTCCTCGGATGAAAAAACTTTTCATAGGGAAAAGTTTTACCTTTACCCATGTGAAAGAGGTGAAACAAAAAACGGCAGAAGTACTAAAAGAAATAAAAGTCAATAAGTTCAAAAAATTTTGTGCGGTGGAAAAAGCATCTCGATAGGTGTATTACATCAAATGGAGAGTACTTTAAAGGTGACTGAAGTTTAAACATGTAAGAATAAATACATAATTGTTTAATAAATAGTTTAATTTTTTTGGGGTCCCCCCTCATATATTCTACCAATTGTACAGTTCCTCAATTTGATAATTTTAGTGTGGTTATATAAGAAATGCCTTTGTTCTTTGGAAATACACAGAATATTAAATAATAAAGAACAATCAAAATGAGTGCAGTTTATTCACAAGTGGTCAAAAAAAGTAAGGAGAAAACATAAGAAAAAAATGTACAAAATGTCGAAATTGGTTCATCTGGGTAAAGTATATACAAAGCTGCTGGCAATAAATCACTGACTTCTGTTGGTCACTTCTGTAGTACCCGCTGATATTTTCCATCATTGTTAATCACAGATTGTGAATTTTTAAATTCTTCTTTATCTTCTCATCCCCATTACTTCCAGCAGGATCTGGCACATGACAAGTTCTCAATTGTAGTGTGAATACATTAATGAATAAATAAATAATAATTAGAAAGGAGAAGCAATATGAATTGGTTTCTTCAGGGATGTTATTACAAAGGAAGTAAAATTTTAAATGTGACTTCAAGATTTCTTAAAATGGGGGGAAAACAGAAGATGAATATGGGTAAAAGGAACAACTTAAACAAGGCACAGAAACAGGTATGAGTGTAACGGGATTCAAGACAATCAGTGTCAAGAAGACAGAAAGAAACTTTGGAATGAAATTAGTAGGAAGTAGGTTTGGATAGCTGATGAAGAGAATCAGACTGTAGAGACACCTCAAATGGAGGCAGAAAGTTTGGGAAGGCAGTAGAAACTCCCATTGGGCTCTTGGGTAATAAACAGCATGATATCCACAATACCCAGCTCTTCCTGTTAGCATATTTGCATGGGATAAAATAGGTCAATGATGAAGATTCTCCCCATTTTCCTTTCAGCTTGTTCACTGATCTTTATTTCCAAGTGGACTTCCAAATCCCCAGAACTTCCTTTTAAATTTTAAGATGGGAATCTAGGCAGGTGGCAGCTTGGTTTGACTTTGCTATTACATAGTCACAGGAAAATGCTGCAATTATTGTTTTGTTTTGTCTTGTTTTATCTGTCACCCTAAGCATATTGTTTTATGCTCCGAGAGTTTTCTTTCAATGAAAACAATCAACTTAAATAGATTTTTAACTATAAAGTATAGAAAATAAGAACTTCAGTTTCCATGATTAACTATCCTAGGTATTATTTATACTCTATGAGGTGGCAAAGTTTAACTTGAAAAGCATTACATTCTTAAAGATGTGCAAGCATGCTTTTTTTTTTTTTTTTTTTTTTTTGCATAAAACCTTATTTGAAGGATGTGTGCAGTTGCAAAGCTGAGTTACCAGGTCTGTAAATTATGTATTCACTAATTTTATATTTTTCTGAAAAGATGAGAGTTAATTTATAGAAAGTGTATCTCCATAAAAGATTCATAATATAAGAATTTAACTATAAAATACATGAGTTTAGTACTACATGACCTAGAGCAGAATGAAGAATCATTTAGAAGTTTGAAAGCAAAATGTTACCCTTTCTTCTGTGAGTCCCTGGCAGGGAAGAAATAAGATGATTCAAATTCTGAAAAGAAAATTTATTTGTTCATTTGGTGCAAATTTGTAAGCATGAGAATAAAATTATTTTTATTTTTATGCATGACAAAAATACATGATCAAAATATTAATAAACATCCCTTTAAAAATTTCTACATAAGGGTAACTGCATGATGAATATTTGTGAACCCAACCCTGAATTGTACCCCACAATTTCAAAATTAAAACATTTTAAAGTTTAAAAAAATTCTATGTACACAGTTGTGTTCATGCCAATGTATTTGTAATTTACTTTGATTATATAGTCATTCATTCCACAAATATTTATTAAACATCAAGGAGATGCCAAATACTGTTCTGTGAACTAGGGATATAAACAGGAAGAAAAAAAGGCAAAAACAAAATCCCTGGTCAAAGAAGCTTACATTTCAGTGGGAGAAGTTGACATTGAACAACATAGGTAAGTATAAAATCAGTGTATTGATGATGATAAAGACTGTGAAGAAGAATGAAGCAGGGGATGGCAGGAAATTAAAGGGATACTGATTTTAATTAAGGGAAATTTTCTCTGAGAAGACATTTGAGGAAAGACCAGAAAGATGTGAGGGAATGAGTCAAAGACCCATGTGGTGTGTGAAAAAAAAACACCAAGAAGGGTAGTGTGACTGGAAGCAGAAAGAACAAGCAGTAGAGCAATAGCATAGCAAGTCAGAGAATAAGCCTAAACTCGAGTTTTAGCCATTTTAGGTAAGGGTTTTGTGCTTTTTTTCTTAGTAAACTGAGGAGCCATGTTTTTAGTATTAAAATAACAACCTGACCCTGTTTTAGAAAATTACTCTGGTACCTTGAACAACTATCGTAATACTATAAGAAAAGGATCAACAGTAGCGGGAAACTGAGGAGGGGCAGGGAGATGGGATTGGCAGTAGTGGGAATCTGCCTGGGGAAGAGGGGCACACCTCATCAACAAGGGTACGTTCATAATGAATATTAGTATGCCTAACCCTGAATTGTACCCCACAATTTTAAAATGAAAAATTTTAAAGTTAAAAAAAAAGAAAATATCTCTGGTGTCTATAAAGAGAATAGACCACAAGAAGACAAAATCAGAAGCAAGGAGACAAATTATGAGGCTATTGAGATAATTCATGAAGAAAATAATGCTGTCTAGACAAAGGGACATGCAGCTGAATAAATGTATTTTGAAGGTAGAAATATATATATATTTTTTAAAGTTTGCCTTCCTCTTAGATTCATTGAGGGAAAAGGCATTTTATAAAGTAGGTAAAAGAAAGAAATATTCTAAGTGTTGTACTTCAGGAAAAAGATGGGTTTGGATCGGGTAAAGCAATGGGAAGTGTAGGCATAGGTTAAATAAAGTCCAACGCTTCCTAAAAGGCACAAAATATGGCAGCCTAGAAGATAAATATGGATACAGAAATGTAGAAATGCTTTAGAGATAAAATCGGCCATGTGACAGAGGATTCTGGAAGATAGTGGAGTAGAAAGTCCCAGAAATCTGTCTCCCCATTTCGACAATTGCACTTGCAGAATTCAATTTCTTTTCTTTTTTTTTTTTTTTTTGGGGGGGGAGCAAGATGTTAAAGAGTAGGGGATTCAAAACCACCTATACATTTGGGAAAAATTAGAAAGTAACAATGCTTGGTCAGGAAAATGTTAGGAAAAAAATGGAGAAGATTATAAGTTTATAGCTCAGGCTGATTCTCAGCATAGTAACAGTCTACAATAATCAAAAAATATAAAAAATGATAATTAAAGACTTCTAACACTGGGGAAAGGGGGAAAAGATCTGATTTCCAGAGCTCACATTATTAAATTCAAATATCTAGTTTTCAGTAAAAAATTGCAAGGAAAACAAAGAAATAGGAAAGTATGGCCCGAATAAAAGAAAAAAAGTCAAAGAAACTTTCCTTGAAAAAGATATGATGGCAGATCCATTAGACAATGACTTTTAAAAAACTGTCCTGAAGATGCTTAAAGAACTAAAGAAAGATGTGGAGAAAAATCAAGTAAACAATTTATGAGCAAAATGGAAATATCAATAAAGAGCAAATCTAAAAGAACAAACAAAAATAACTCAGAGCCGAAAAAGACAATAAGTGAAATGAAAAATTCACCATAGGGTTCCAAGGGAGAAATTAGTATGCAGAAGAAAAATACAGAAAATTTGAAGATAGGGCAATAAAGATCATTGGAACTGAAGAACAGAAAGGAAAAAAAGTTTAAGAAAAATTAAACAAAGCCTAAGGGACCTATAAGACACCATCAAATGGACCACATATTCATTATGGGAGTCTTAGGGAAGAAGAGAGACAGAGAAAATATTTGAAAAACTAATGGCTGAAAACTTACTAAATTTGATTTAAAAAACATGAATATAAACATTTAAGAAGCTAACAAATTCTGAGTCAGATAAACTCAAAGAGACCCCAACCAAGACATAATAATTGAGCTTTAGAAAAACAAACACAAAGAGAGAATATTGAAAGCAGCAAAAGAAAAGCAATTTATCACATACAAGGGATGCTCAATAATCAGCATATTTCTCATCAAAAATTTTGGAATCCAAAAGTCAGCAGACTGACATATTCAATGCAAAGAACTAAAAGAAGAAAGGAAAAACAAACAAAAACCAAAAACAAACTGTCTACTCTCAAGAATCCTATATCTGGCTGCACAATCCTTCAAAAGTAAAGGAGAAATTAAGGAGTTCCCAGACAAACAAGAGCTGAAGGAATCCATTTCCATTAGACCTGCTCTGCAAGAAATGCTCAAGGGAGTTCTTTAGGTAAAATAAAAAGATATTAGACAGAAGTTCAAAGTCAAATTAAGAAATAAATATCTCAATACAGGGGCTGGTATTATTGTAATCATGGTTTGTAACTCCACTTCAATTTGAGAGAATTACACATTTAAAAAAATTATTAACTGAAAACCTGATATTGTAATTACTGATCTAAAACCAAAATGTGTAACTCCACATTTTGTTTTCTACATAATTCAAAAGACTACAGCATTTACAAAAATGGTTCTTTATTTTGTGGGTTCTACAATATATAGATATATAATTTTATGATGTCAGCAATGAAATGGGGTGAGGACTAAGCTGTTGAAAGGGTTAAGATTTTGCTTGTTATTAAAGTTAATCTGATGTAAATTCAAATTAGAATGTTATAAATTCATTATGCTAAATGTAATCCATGGCAACTACAAGGAAAATAGCTGTAGAATACACACAGAAGAAAATGAGAAAGGAAATTCATTGTGTCACTATAAAGAATGACCAAAAACTAACCAAGACAGCAGTGCAAGAAATGAATGACACAAAAGTTGTACAATATATAGAAAACAACTAGGAAAATGACAGAAGTAAGTCCTTCCTTATTAGTATTTACTTTAACTATAAACAGATTAAACTCTTCGATCAAATGACAGAAATTGGAAGAGTGGATAAAAACACAAGACCAATTACATGCTATCTACCAGAAATTCATTTTAAATCCAAAGATACACATAAATCAACAGTGAAAGGATGGAAAAAGGTATTTCATGCAAATGAGAACCAAAATAGAGCAAGCATGGTTATACTTATACCAGATAGAATAAAGCAAAAGAGACTACAAGAAACAAAAAAGGTCATTGTTTAATGGTAAGGAGAAAGGTTGTCAGGAATACAAAATTATAAATACTTATGCACCTAATGACAGATCATCAAAACATATAAACAAAAGTGGAAAGAACTGAAGGTAGAAATCAACAGTTGTATGATAATTGGAGACTTCAATACATCACTGTCAATAATAGAGGGGATAACAAGATAGAAGCTAGGTAAGGAAAAAGAGAACTTAACACAATAGACCAACTAGATCTAATAGGTATACACAGATCTCTCCTCCAATGACAATAGCAAACAAATTCTTAACTGCATTTGGAATATGTTCAAAATAGATCATATGTTAGGACAGAAATTAAGTCTCAATAGAATTTAAAAGATAGATATTTTTTAAAAAGTATCTTCTCTCACCACAGCAGGATGAAGTTAGAACTCAATAACAGAATTAAAACTGGAATATTCGCAAATTTGTGGAAACTAAACAACATACTCTTGAACAACCAATGAATCGAAGAAGAAATTGCAAGGAAAATTTGAAAATATTTAGAGATGAATAAAAATGAAAATACAATGTACAAAATGTATGTGATGACCCAAACACGGTGCTAAAGAATAAATTCACACTAAAAAATAAGAAAAATCTGAAATTATCAGCCTAATTTTATAACTTATGGAATTAGAAAAAGAACAGACTAAGCCCAAAGTTAGAATATGGAAAAAAAATAGAGCAGAGTTTAATAAAATATAGAACAGAAACACAAATTGAAAATTAATGAAACCAAAAGTTGATTTCTTGTAAAAATGAACTATGAAAAAGAGAGATCCAAACAAATAAAATCAGAAATGAAAATGGGGACATTACTGTAAAATAAAAAGATTACAAGAATGCACTACAGACAATTAGCTGCCAACAAATTGGATCACTAGATGAATGAATAAATTCCTAGAAATGCAAAATCTACCAAGATAAAATTAAAAAGAAATTAAAAATCATGTTGGACCTATAACTAGTAAGGGAATTGTATCAGCAACCAAAATTTTCTCAACAAAGAAAAACGCTGGACCTGAGTACTTCATTGGTGAGTTCTACCAAACCTTTAAAGAGCTAATACCAATCATTCTCAAAGCTTTCCAAAAAACTGAAGAGGCAAGAACACTTCTTAACTCATTCTATAAAGCCAGCATTACTCTGATACCAAAGTCAGATAAAGACACTACAAGAAAATAAAATTACAGGCCAATATCCCTTATGAACACTGATGCAAATGACCTCAACTATACTCTCAAACTGAATTCAGCAAAATATTAAAAGGATTATGCACCATGAACAAGTGGTATTTATTCTTGGAGTGCAAAGATTTTTCAAATATAAAAATCAATCAGCCGGCCTCAGTGGCTCATCCTGTAATCCCACGCCTTTGGGAGGCTGAGGTGAGTGGATTGCCTGAGCCCACGGGTTCAAGACCTGACTGGGCAGCGAGACCTCATCTCTACAATAAATAAAAAAATCAGCCAGGCGTGGTAGCACATGCCTGTAATTCCGGCTACTTGGAAGGCTGAGGCGGAAGGATCGCTGGAGCCCAGCAGGTGGAGGCTGCGGTTGCCGGGAGCGGCCACTGCACTCCAGTCTGGGTGACAGAGTGAGACTCCAACTCAAAAAAAAAAACAAAAAAACAATCAATCAATGTAATATACCATGTTAACAAAATGAAGAAAGACCCCACGTGATTATCTCAGTTAATGCAGAAAAAGCATTTGGGAAAATTCATCACCCTTTTCTGATAAAAACACACAAGAAACTAGGAGTAGAATAAAACTACCTGAACATAATAAAGGTCATATACAAAAAGCTCACAGTAAACATTTTACTCAATGGAGAGAGACTGAAAGCTTTTCCTCTAAGATCAGGAGCAAGACAAGGATATCCACTCTCACCACTTCTATTCAACATAGTACTAGAAGTTCTAGCTACGGCAATTAGTCAAGAAAAGGAAACAAAAATCATCCATGTTGGAAAGAAGGAAGTAAAATTATCTCTGGGTATAGATGATACAATCGTATATGCCGAAAATGCTAAAAATTTACCAAAATATCTACTAGAGCAGACAAACTGATTCAGAAGACAAAAATAAATGGAAACACATTTTATGTTCATAGATCAGAAGACTTAATATTGGTAACATGTTAATGCTACCCAGAGCAGACTAAAAATTCGTTGTAATTTCTATCAACATCTCAATGATGTTTTTTCTGTAGGAATAAAACAAAAAACTGACTTTAAAATGCATATGGAATCTCAAGGAACCCCGAATAACCAAAACAACTTAAAAAGAAACAACAAAGGTGGAGAACTCACACTTCCAGGTTTCTAAACATAGTACAAAGTTTACCATAATCAAAATAAAAGCTCTCTGGGACATACACATTTGAACTCAACTAGTGGTTGAATTTCACCACTAGTTTTCCTGGTTCCCTAGCTTGAAGATGACATACTGTGGGACTTCTCATCTTCCATAATCATGTCAGCCAATTCCCTAAATCTCACCTATATGTCTATCTATCTATCTATCTATCTATCTATCTACCTACCTACCTACCTACCTACCTACCTACCTACCTACTTACTTACCTATCTCTTATTTGTTCTGTTTCTCTGGAGAACCCTTAATGATACAGATGGGGACTATAAAAATAACCAATAATAACAAGTGTTGTCAAGAATAGGGAGAAATTAGACTGTTAGCACGCTATTGGTGGGACTGTAAAATGGTGTAGCTACTGTGGAAGACAATATAGAATTTCCCAAAACAGTTAAAAGTAAAATTAGCATATGATCTAACAATTCCACTTTTGGATATATCAAAGAATTGAAAGCAGGATCTTGAAGGAGTATCTGTATATCCACATCATAGCAGCATTATCCACAGTAGCTAAAATGTAAAAACAATCCAAGTATTTATTATGAATAAATGGATAAGCAAAATGTGGTATATACATATAATGGAATATTATTCACCTTTTAAAAAGGAAAGAAATGCTGACATATGCTACAAAATGAATAAACCCTGAGAACATTATGTTAGGTGAAATATGTCAGCCACAAAAGATAAACATTGCATGATTGAACTTATACAGATACATACAGTAGTCCATGACAGTGAGGCAGAAAGTAGAATGCTGACTGCCAAGGGTTAGAGGGAGTACGGAAAGGGAAGTTATTTAATGGGTTTAGAGTTTTAGTTTTTTGGGGGGTTTTTTTGAGTTGGAGTCTCACTCTGTTGCCCAGACTGGAGTGCAGTGGCCGCTCCCGGCCACCGCAGCCTCGGCCTGCTGGGCTCCGGCGATCCTTCCGCCTCAGCCTTCCGAGTAGCCGGAACTACAGGCATGAGCCACCACGCCCAGCTGATTTTTTTATTTATTGTAGAGATGAGGTCTCGCTGCCCAGGCGGGTCTTGAACCCGCCGGCTCAGGCAATCCACTCACCTCAGCCTCCCAAAGGCACGGGATTATAGGCTGAGCCACCGAGCCCGGCTGAGTTTTAGTTTTACAAGATGAAAAGAGTTGTGGAGATGGATGGTAGTGATGACTGCACAACATCACAAATATATTTAATAACACTGAACTGTACCCTTAAAACGGTTATGATGGTAAATATTATGTAATGTATAATTTATCCTAATAAAAATTGGAAAAAATTGTCTACTTTGTAGTTTTTCCTACGAACTGTGTGGGAAAAATACTTGTTAGGCTTGACTGAATTTTTTTTTAATTATAAAGATGTGGGGTACAATTCAGTGTTAGGTATACAAATGTTGATTATGCAGGTACCTTTGTTGATGTGGTATGCCTCTTCCTCCCCTAGCAGCTTCCCTCAACTAACATTTACACCCCCACCCCCAACAGTTTCCTACTACTGCCAGTCCCTTTCTTATACCTTATATTCTCACTGATAAGGGGACCTTGAACAATTGACTGGATATTTGCATTGCCTTTGAATGTGAGTACCCCATCTTGACCCCAGGCACTGAACATCTCTGAGAGAGCATAACTAGGTTCATGAGAGTTCTTACTAAGTTAGAGAAGGGGTACAAAGAAAGAATTGGAGAGAGAAATGAAGAAAAAACTCAGGGAAAAGGAAAAGATAGCAAAGAGAGCAAGAAAGGAAAGGATTTGAGAAGAAAAAAATGAGCATGAAAAACATTTTAACAGTGTCACAAGCAATTGCCTCAGCTGCTGCTCTGTGACACTCATGGTCCTACAGCAAATACCTGATCAAGAGCAAACAAGGATATGGCTTATCAAGGAGTAAAGGTTTCTGACTTTTTGATTAGCTTTGTAGATCTAAAGGAAAGACCCTATGGATATATTTCAGATATAATCACTAATTTTGGGGGTAATAACTAAATAAAGATAAAATTCTTTATATTATCACAAAATTATCTCAGATTGTTTTAATTTTCTTTGATTGTACTGCTATTTTCAGCTAGAAATATAGAAAATGATTGAATATAAAAATAAAACTGGATTAAATTCAAAGCAAAACTTCACTGAAATTTTATTAATATGACCAATTTAGACAGCTAAACTAGATAACACAAGCCTCCAAGTGAATTTTTTGGATCAAGTAATCATACCAAAATGACTAATCCAGTTTGGCTGTCTGAATCAATCAAGCAAACCAGGTAATTACAAAATTTCTTCCTTGTTTGCACTGGGTAGATACAACTCAATTGTAAAAAAGCAGCTTTTACAAATTCTAATGGGATTACATTGGCCATGGAGTTTTTCATGGCTTAATTCTCAGCATCTTCTCTTAATTTGTTTGACCAGAAATGTGGTTTGGGGTCCAGAGTTGAGGACAAATGGTGCTAGACTGTTTGTTATTATTTTGTGGGCTCTTTTAGCCTTTTTTTTTTTTTTTTTTTTATATAATCATAGTTCGTGTCCCTGTCATGATCCTAACATCAGGTTGCTGGGTAATTATTTTTCTTCCTCCTCTTCCTGACACACATCTGGAAACTCACCAGCTATTTTCCTATCCAACCACTGAGTAGGCCTATTTAGAAAGCCAGAACCAAGAAGCAATTCTGTGTAACTACCCCTGTCCCTATTCTTGACATTTCTCTCCTTCCCCTTCTCTAGAATAAATTGTGCCTACCTCCAAGCAATGCTTTGATATTAACACAAATGCAAGACAACAAGGCAATGTAGACAACCATGAGGAATAATGGTATCTTCACACATCTAACTGACTACATTCCACTCTCCCCGATTACTGCCTCTTTTTATGTACATAATTGTAATTTCTATCTCACATGGGTCTTATACTCCAAATCACATTTGTTCTTCTCTCTCCATTATGCAAATAGTTGCTGTATGGTAATAACAACAATAATAATAGCTAACGCATGTGTCGGGCACTGTTCTAGTTACTTTGTATATATTAGCTCATTTGATTCTCAGTTAAGCATTGTGCAATAGTCCTACAATTGGTCACATTTTAAGATGAGGAAACTGGAGTAGCATTAAATAACTTGCCCAAAGTCTCACTGCTCTCAAATAAGAACTCAATGCCTGATGTTCTGGAATTTAGTTAGAAAAAATTTAGTTAGAAAGAATAAAAAATATTTATTCTTACCCATTTAAATTTCAGTCACCTTCAAAGTGCTCTCCATTTGATGCAATACAGCTACCAGGATGCTTTTTCCATTGCTCAAAACAGTTTTTGAACTCATCAGTTCTGACGCCTTTTAGTGCTTCTACTGTTTTTGTTTCACCTCTCCCATATCAGCAAAACATTTCCCTTTGAAGATTTTTCATCCAGGAAACAAACAAACAAGAAAGATCACTTGGGGTGATATCGAGTGAATAGGGAGAGTGGGCCTTGGAGGTCATGCCATTTTTGGTAAAGAACTACCAAGCCCTCAGTGTGGTGTGGGCAGTTGCATTGCCATGCTGGAAGAACCAGTCACAGGGTTCCCACAACGCTAGCATTTTTTCCACAGATCATGATGCAACATTCTCAAAACTTCCAGATAAAAATTTTGGTTGACAATTTGATCCAGAGGGACAAATTCTGTGTGTATTACAAGGGCCCCCCCTCCAAACATTAATTCTGGGTTTTTTGGGGGAGGGAGTCCTCCCTCTTATAGCTATCTAGGCATGTCTGGTCTTAGCAAATAACTGAGGGTTTTTCTCTGCTAGTTTTCCTTTAGTAGTAGAATAGTGCTCTTTGAGTACATGGAGAGAGCTTGAAAATGTCCTCTCTTTTCCCAGGATCTGGGTTCACAAGTGAGTTCCAAGGAACTGTGACAACAGAATTAGGACCAGTATTGATAATACTGTAAGAGTCCTTGACTCCCCCGGGTATCCTTCAGTTCTCATAGGCCATAGAAGTATCTGAAGAACTAAAGAAGCAGTTATAAATTACTGAATCCCATTCTACAGGCTTAAAAAAATTCACAGGTGGATGTGTACATGTAAATTCAGGTGATGTAAATTCAGCAGAATTACAGACTTCATGAATTTATTCAATGACATTTGCTAACACTACTATGTGCCAAGTATCAGATCAGCTTTCAGTATTCTTAGTATCCCGGTCTGTCTGATTACATAATAATCATCATTTCTTCTTTCTTTGATTCCTCTTGTTTTATCACCTATTATTAATTTATTCCATTTTCATTAATTATCTATTGGGTAGTATCAACTAATGTACATAGTGAGAGGATACAAAGATAGTTGAAATATTATCTCTGGGCTGCAGTCCCATACATCTACAGAGTTGGCATGGTGAGTCTCACAATATTTGACATTCTTTTTCATGGTAATTCATGTGATTTTGTTCATATAGGCCTACAAAAAGCAACTCCCTGGAATCCCAAACCTTTGACAATTAGGAGAGTCTTTTAATACTAAACTGCAGCCAAATCTGCTATGGCTTACCAGTTTGGGGTTTCATTTGTCTTTTTACAGAGTTCTCCACTTAATTTTTTGTTGTTGTTGAGGCTAGAAAGGAGAGGTATATATGATATCCATATGTTAACATTTGTCCCAAACCAGTTTCTATAAAAATCAGTTTGAGAAATTAATCTTTAAAACCTCAGTTGCCTTATCTGACAAATGGAGTAATAGTGTCTAACATGTAAATTGCTTTGAAGATAAAATGAAATAATATGTAAAAGATGATTATATATAATAGTAAAATGATAGTGGAGGATAAAGAGAGAAGTAGAGCAGATAAATTTATGTCATGTGTTTATTTTCATGAGTAAAAACACTGTAATAGTATACTAACCTCCATGATTAATGCAGAACCAGGATGATTTCTTTCTTGAAGAAAAAAATGCTTTTGTTACTGGTTTTGTTTCTTTGCTTGTTTGTTAATCACGAAGATCTTTTTAGTGAAGTACAAGAATCTATTCCATATTTTTATGTTCTTTAATTATATTCTTCATGACTTTCTCTTCTCTCTTAGCCTATGTCGGCTTCTCTGATATTACTTGGAAATTGTTCTGTGTTCACCGTTCTCCCAACTTCCTTATAGGAAGACAGTATTTTCTTTTAGCATATGATTGCATTTCCTTTTCACTTAAAAATATCTCTGAAGTAAGAGATAAGCCCATATATTTTTGTTTAATGAAAATGCATTTGAAAAAACCATTGCTGACGATTAGATTGAGAAAATGCAGGATTCTTGGTTTCAGAGGCCCTGTTTTACATTATGTAAAATGTATTTAAAGCCAACAAACCACAGTGAAGACAGAATGAAGCATATTTTATCCAACTTTTAGGGAAATCTATGTGACACGAATAAATATGAGTTCAAAACGAGTCCAACACAGAATATGGTAGAAATAATTAGGCCTGCCTGAAAAAAAGACAAAGGCATCCTGATTTGGTTTTCTAAGGGCTTGTAGGATGCCTACCCTTGGTAGATAAAGTATATTTAAGAAACTGCAAACATTCAGCAATTAAAATGTTTCAAGTTGAAACCAATTAGGGTAAGGATAGTACAGGTAACTATATTAAAGTGGGAAATAGATATAAAACTATTATATACAGAAATCTTTAAATATATGTGTGTGTGTGTATATATATATATATGTATATATATTTAATTGTTCCCACTCTCAAACTTCTTCCCAGTTATCCCAGGAACATATATACATAGAAATCCAGTACAACAGATTTGGAAGGGCCACATGTAAAAATATGTAGAAGCAAAGCAATGGATTTAACTTTAGCAATGAGTGAAAGGCTTAAGTGTCAAAACTCAGGAAAAGTATTTTAGCTGAAAATAATGGGCTCTTGAAATACATTCTCAGAAGAAAGGAATGAAGATAAAAGCTGTTCTTCTGATGAAAATAGTAATTAGAAATTAAAGACAAGGGAGAAAAATTGATGCTCATGATAGCCCCAGTGATTGTTGCTTCCTGGAGAAAGAGTTCCAAGAGAAAGACAGCTGGCTGGCACTGGGAAACCACTTCCTGGAATAACTGGGAAGAAGTTTGAGAGTGGGAACAATTAAATTAAATATCAGTAAAAAGGCAGTCAACTGTTAAGGGAAATATACAACAGATCTTTATAAAATATCATTATTATTATGAGATTTACAGCATACTATTCCATGGTAGCAATCATTTACTACCTTTTGTAGGAAAGGGATCAAATAAAAGGATCAATAAAACAACCTTTTAAAACAATAAAGCAAACATATTCCACATGTTTTAGAAGAAATAAAGACAAAATTTGTTGTGAGTTTAAGTTTGTTTAGGTTTTTTTATGACAAGTTTAACTAATCAAAATTCAAAACAGAAGCAAACATTATTTTTCTAAAGTATGATTGAGAATTTAAAATTAGAGGAGCCCAGGCAGTATGTACTAAAGATCTGACCATCTTCTGGCTAATTCGTTTAATGTGGATAACCTCAAAGTATTCTTTTTAACTTAACTTGTACCATTAGAATTAGCTTGCTATAATATTAACTATGTATTGCCAAGTGCCCCTTTTGTGCTTTATACATATAGCATGAGAAATATGTGTACAATTTAAGATTTTTCAGCAATATAAATATTACAAAATTATTCAATAAACACAGACTATATACAAATGTTATATATGTGTGTGTGTATATATATATATGTATGTATATATATATATATTTCTGTAGATACAATGAAAAGTCTAAATTTTTCACATATAATAACTCATGTGTTTCTTGCAAAAATCCTGTAAGGTAAATTATATTATCCTCATATTATACTTAAGTGAGTACACAAAGGCCCTAAGATTTGAGTAATTTGCCCAAAATTTCAGAGCTTGTTACTTTTTAAAATTTCATTTTCAATATGTGAGGTACAATTCAGGGTTGGGTATACAAATGTTCATTATGCAGATACCCTTGTTAATGAAGTGCGCCTCCCCTCCCCTGGCAATTTCCCACTACTGACAGTCCTGACCCCACCCTCCCCTGGCAGTTTCCCACTACTGCCAATCCCTTTCTTATAGTACTATGATAGTTGTTCAAGGTCTGCTTATGAATGAGAACATGTGATACTTGGTTCTTTTTTTTCTGTGATAGATCACTCAGTATTATAGACTCTGAGTCTATCCAAGTTGTTGTGAAGTTCATAATTTTGTCCTTCTTTATGGCTGTGTAATATTCCATCATGTATATGTACCACATTTTTAATCTAGTCCTCTTTTGATCAGCAGCATAGTTGGTTCCATGTTTTTGCTATTGTGAATAATGCTGCAATTAACGTGCATGTGCAGGTATCTTTTTCATAGGGTGATATTATTTCCTCCAGATATATTCCCTGTGGGGAGATTTAGATCTTTTAAGAATAGCCACACTCTTTTCCACAGAGGCTGTATTAGTTTACACTCCCACCAGCAGTGTAGAGGCAGTTACTTTTATTTCAGTCTAGGACATCTGATGCCTGTGGGGTTTTTGTACCACTATGTCAGGCAGCCATCAAATAAACAGAGAGATATACGAGGGTGGACCCCCCAAAAACTGGAATTTACTTCTTTAAAAAATTATGTATTTATTCTTACATATTTAAACTTCAGTCATCTTCAAAGTACTCTCTGTTTGATGAAATACACCTTTCAAGATGGTTTTTCTATTGTTCAATATGCTTTTCAAACTCATCAATTTTGATGGCTTTTAGTGCTACTGCCACCTTTTTGTTTCACCTCTTCCACATCGGCAAAACGCTTCCCCCTTTGAGGACTTTTTTTTTTAATCTGAGGAAACAAAAGAAGTCATTCCAGGCAAGATCGGGCATATAGGGAGAGTAGAGCACGGGGGTCATTCCGTTTTTGGTCAAAAACTGCTGAACACACAGTGTGGTGCAGACAGACGCATCTAGAAGAGCTAGTGACATGTTTGCCACTACTTGGGACATTTCTTCTACAAACCATGTCCCAACCTTCTCGAACTTCCAGATCAAAACTTTGGTTGACCATTCATTCCGGAGGAACAAATTCTGAGCATACTTCAAGGGGCCCATCCTCCAAAAGATAATTCTGGATTTTTTGGGGTCCCCCTTGTATATACTTATGAAATATTTGTTAAAAATGCAAAAAAAAAATGAGAGCGAGGAGGACATACCTAACTCTGAGCAGTTGTAGAGAAGGTTAAGAAAATCTTACTTGAAAGTTAAGTAGGAATTCACTGAGGTAGTAAGAAGGACAATTCTTGCAGAGATGTAAATACATGGTGATGTGAAAGAGCATGCTTTTGGGGAAGAGATGACAAATAAATGCTGCTGGCATACAAAGTAGAAGAATGTACAGTCACTAACTTGAATTAATTTATTTTCACAGCTTCACTGCATAGGAAGTGAATATTCACTTGCTAAATTACTTGTCCTTTTTCTGAATCCAAAAACATATTCCTCTCAAGTGAAGTAGACTTCCATAATAACTAAGCAACTGATTGATGGGCTAGATACAAACATTCATCAGATAGCTAAAGTGACTACCTGATCATTTCAAATTCCAACTATTGTAATTTTACCAAAAAGCAAAGCAAATAACATACTTTTTTGAGTTGGTCGATCTAAACTATATAGAGACAATTCAAAACAGCATTTTTTTTAACCTTCTTAGAAATATTCTATCTTCCTAGAGAACACAGCTCTCTTTGTTTCCATTAATGTGTCTGCTTTTACAATCTTTGTTGTTGTTTTGTTTTGTTTTTTTAGTTGGAGTCTCACTCTGTCACCCAGACTGGAGTGCAGTGGCCACTCCCTGCCCCCGCAGCCTCGACCTGCTGGGCTCCAGCGATCCTTCCACCTCAGCCTTCCAAGTAGCTGGAACTACAGGCACGTGCTACCATGCCCAGCTCATTTTGATTTGTTGGAGAGATGAGGTCTCACCAAGTTGCCCAGGCGGGTCTCAAACCCGCGGGCTCAGGCAATTCACTCACCTCAGCCTCCCAAAGGTGCGGGATTACAGACTGAGCCACCGAGCCCGATTACAATCTTTGTTTTTAAATTATTTGAACAATTTTTAAAATACCATAATCTGGTCTATTCTCTCACAGGATCTTTATTTAATAGGAATCCAAATATAGACAATGATATACGGAGTGGCTTTATATTAAGATAGACTAGGCTATTAACAATTCTTTAAATTTTTCTATCAGTCCCTCTTACAGCTAAAATCTTTGAATTCTTTTTAAATTTTTGAGATATTCAATCATATTCTCAATAAAATAGTTTTCTTGAACTGCTTTGGAACTTCCTCTGAGAAAAAAAATCTTTAATTTTTGGGGTGCATAATTGATGTCCCAAGTTAACTAAATTAGACAATTGACTTTGTGATTCACCAAATTTCATTTCCACTACTTTCCCAATATTCCACCCATACTTCACTCTTATTTGAATTTCTTAACATTTTTCTGGAATAAGATTGAATCTTAAATTTGAAGCCATGACCTAATTGGGACTCATGTATCTTCATTTAGTTCCTACTGCTGTTTCTACTACTTTCCATTCCCTCCTTCCACTATAATAACCAAAGCTCCTTGAAGATACAGCTCTTGTACTTACTCAACCATGGGATCTCAAGTGCTGATACTAGACAAGCCAGAATTTGAGTTAGTCATGCTCTTTAGAGAGGCCTAGTTCCTTTGCACAGTCAATTCCACACAACTGCCTCTTAAGTCCCCAAATAGTCCATTTCATAGTTGCTCACATACTGATAATAATTTAAAAAACACAACAAATCCAACACCCTGTCTAATTCTCTCTGCAGAGTGGAACATTTGGGGCTCTACCCCTCCACTCATCAGGGCTGCCCACAGAACTGTTGTTGCTTCCTAGAACAGCTACATTTCAAGTTATCAGCTCCAACAATGAAGTTTCCATGACACGATCATCTCTTGAATGGAATTGAATTCAATCAGACATATATTTCAAAGACCATAACTACCTAAATATCAGCTAATGAGAATGTCTTAGCTTGTACTGGTATAACAAAATACTGTAAACTGAGTGCCTTGTGGACAACAGAAATTTATTTCTCATAGTTCTGTAGGCTGAGAAGTCCAAGATCAAGGCTTTGGAAGATGTATTGTCTTGCTTCCTGGTTCATTGACAATGTCTTCTTGCTGCATCTTTACCTGGTGGGAAGAGCAGGAAAGAGCTCTCTGGAGTCCCTTTTACATGGACACTAATTCATTCATAATTGCACCACTCTAATAACCTAATACCTCTCAAAGGCCCCACCTCTTAATAACATCATATTGGAAATCAGGATTCCAACACATAAACTTGGGGGAGGATACAGCATTCAGTTCATTGCATTTCACCTAGACCCTCCAAAATTCATGCCCTTATCACATGCAAAATACTTTCATTTCATCCCAATAGCCTCAAAGGTCTTAACTCATTCCAGCTTCAACTCTAGATCATATAAATATCATCTAAATTAGATGTTGGTGAGAATCAATATACAATTCATCCTTAGCCAAAATTCCTCTCCAGTTGTGAACCCGTGAAACAAAATAAGTTATATGCTTCCAAAATACAATGATGGGACAAGCATAGTATAGACATTTCCACTTTCAAAGGGAAAAATAGGAACGAAGAAAGGGATGAAAAATCCCAAGCAAATTCAGAACCCAGGAAAGCAAGCTTCATGGAATCATAAAGCTCAAGAACAATCCTTTCTGGCTCAATGTTCGGTCTTCCAGACCCACTGGGGTGGCAATATCACCCCCACAGTCTGGCTAGGCCTTACTCACGTGGTCTTTGCAGCAGCCCAAGCCATGGCTTGCTTCCCTGTCAGGGAGGTAGTCCATTGCAAGCAAGGACTCTAAGTTATCACAACCCTAAGAGAAGCTCAAATCTAGGGAGTTGCCTCTATGAAGGACCACTAGCTGATGAATATTGTCAGCCTAGAATTTTTCATTTTCAAAAAAAGATGAGATAAGAAGAGAAACGATCTCTCCAGAACACCTGGAAACCTGAAAATGATAAACACCATGACAACTGTATTTTTGTAGAGGTAGGTGCCTCAGTGTATACACCTTACACAAGCCTTCATATGTTTAAACTAGAAATAAAGTTTGGAGCCGGGCTCGGTGGCTCAGCCTGTAATCCCGCGCCTTTGGGAGGCTGAGGTGAGTGGATTGCCTGAGCCCGCGGGTTTGAGACCCGCCTGGGCAGCGAGACCTCATCTCTACAATAAATTTTAAAAAAATCAGCCGGTCGTGGTAGCGCATGCCTGTAGTTCCGGCTACTCGGAAGGCTGAGGCGGAAGGATCGCCGGAGCCCAGAGGTCGAGGCTGCGGTGGCCGGGAGCGGCCACTGCACTCCAGTCTGGGTGACAGAGTGAGACTCCAACTCAAAAAAAAAAAAAAAAAGAAATAAAGTTTGGTTGAGATGCTTTTTTATAGTTATTTTATTTCTGCCACCTAAAATTCAGATTTCCTTTTCTGTTTTTTCATTAGTCACATGAACTGTGGTTCTGAGTGGTTTTACACTGATACTAGAAAACAAATAAGAAGTTAAGTTCCCCACATGCATTCATTTGTGCATAAAATTTTTAGTGAGCCGGGCTCGGTGGCTCAGCCTGTAATCCCGCGCCTTTGGGAGGCTGAGGTGAGTGGATTGCCTGAGCCCATGGGTTCCAGACCCGCCTGGGCAGTGAGACCTCATCTCTACAATAAATAAAAAAAAAAAAATCAGCCGGGCATGGTAGCACATGCCTGTAATTCTGGCTACTTGGAAGGCTGAGGTGGAAGGATCGCCGGAGCCCAGCAGGTTGAGGCTGCGGTGGCCGGGAGCGGCCACTGCACTCCAATCTGGGCAACAGAGTGAGACTCCAACTCAAAAAAAAAAAATTTTTAGTGAAATTAGAAACAGTCACTGGAGGGTCCTAAAATACTAATGACAATAGAAAAATCTAATTAACCCAATATTCTCTTTCACTCAGTGAACTATTAATTTTAAAATATCAAACGATATTTTTGCAGAGGATAATTTCCACCTATTTTTATTTATTCACTTGTATAAGTATATGGGATATATGTATAATTTTGTTACAAGCATATATTGCAATTGCATTGTTTACCTATTTTTATAGTGAGAAAAGATTGTCTTCTAAAATATGCCAAGTTACATGAATATTAGCTCTATAAATTTATGTCACTTCTGCAAATGGTTTCTTGGGAGGATAAACTCTTCCTCACTTCAGAAGAGTCGACTTTAAAAAGAAATTTTATAATGTTGCCTATAATTAAACTGTGTAGTAGACAATACCATATCTCTGAGTTTATGATAATTTAGTATAGGCTGCATTTAAATCTTATATATTCCTTAAAGGAATGACCCACGTCCAATTTATTTATTTAAAAAAAAGATCTTCCTGGTCCCAAAACACCTAGGGACAGTGTTTTAAACAATACTAAATACTGATGAATAAATTAAAAGAATGCATGCACTTGAAATTATTTAAATTCAATATATTACATAACTTTGACATCATCATTTCATGATTTAATTTCCTTGTGAAAAGTCCAAATCCCCAAAGATTTTTAAATATATTTGAATTATGTCTAACCATAGTATCATCAACTATGATAAATTCAATTACTTTGGATTTATATAAGGAATTAGATTGATAACTTTGTTATCTGTTATAATTATTTATGGACTTATCATATCACATAAAAATTTAAGTTTAAGGCAATTGAGAAAACACTCTATTAAAAAAGAATAAACTGGAGCAGACTCACCAGAACATGTTAAACTATTCTGGTGAATTTTAGTTTTGTTAAATTCTTGAATATGTTTGGCCTAACACATTTCCTTTTAATTCCCTTAATATACCCTGTGGATTTCCACATAAATTTGAACCCTATGTTTCAGATTAATTTATACTTAACTCATCAACATGTTTGGTAAGAATTATTTGAAGCACAAAGTCTCCTGAACCGTTTTTGTGGGCTCTTTTATTTTAGTTAGTAAACAACTGGAACCTGAACCCAGAAATCTTGGGGCTTCATTGAATACTAAAATTCCATAAAGAATGAAAGAATTCTTAACTGGATCAGGCACACACTGCCTTTGATAGTGTCTAGCTCCAAATCTTGCAGCTGGGAGAAATTATTTTGATAGTTCATTCTATTTCTTGTCACTTTTATTTGAGAGGATATAAGCCTTTGATGGTGCATAACTTGTTTAAGTCAGATCTAGCTGCCACCACATCAGCTCTATTTGTTCATGCAAGTTGCGGTACATGCTGTCACTACAGTCAGCCTGCTCATCAAGGATTCTGAAAGGCTTTCCTCTCCTAGTTGTAATGAAGAAAATTAAGCAGTATAATTAAGTAATTTCCCCAGATCTATCTACTACAATTTGTTTATTTGTTTATGAAGGAAGAGAAAGACAGAAACTTTTACCTGGCATTCTTTTGGGTCTGAAGGAGCCAGCATAAAATTATCTACTTAATGACTTTTCCACAAGCTAATTATTTCTAGATTTTCCAGTGTAACTCCAGCATCTTCGATAAAGTATGAGAGCCATCTATTTTTATTATCTGCCAACTTGCGAAAACGTACACTAAAGATCTGTGAATGTTCGCTAGTTGTTCTCTGCCATCTATCATCCCGTGGGGTTTTCGTTTTCTCATTAAAATGGCTGACATGCCATCTTTTTTTTTTTGGAAATTAGCAACCACACTTTCTGTTTCTCCTCCTTCCTTGTGGGTTTTTCTCCAACAGGTGTCAGATCATGGTTTCCCTGTGGTTTGTATTTAAAAGACCCATAACACTCTGTGAGACATTAGATATAATCTGCTTATATTGATGTCTATTTTTCCCTCCACCCACTCTCAATACTTCCTTCATTACTGAACTCCAAGCCTTTCCTGTTACTTCTAAGGACTCCTTTGGAAACAAGATCTTAGGTCTAAAGGCATTCTTTTCCTTCTGCTACCCATTGTGAATTAGAAATAAAAATTCCCTGGCTTTCAGATATATGTAATTTCTATAAAAGAAGCATAGAAACATAAAAACTGAAATAAGAATAATACAAAGGAAATTCCTAAGGAGAAAAATAGCTCTCTTTCATCAACTCTCCCAGGAATTAAAGAGAGATGTAACAGATATGTGTGGTATTTAGAGGGGAAAAAATGCACCTTTCAATAGAGCGTAAAATCTACCTTCTGAGCTTTATAAATAAAGGTTCTGATCTTTTCTTTTATCAAAATAGAGAAGTATAAATTAGCACGCATACACATGCACATGGATACACACACAGACACAACTACAGTGAAAAAAACACATGACTAAGCTGCATGTTAGGTGTGAGTACACTTTCTCCTTCTCAGGATTTTCCTGGTGGTGGGTTTAAGGACAAAATAGTTGACTCACAGTAGAGAGGAGAAGTTCTTCATGGTCATAAATGGGGAGCAAATAAAGATTCAACTGTTAAAGATGAAGTGAGAAAATAGTTAAAACCTAACTGTTTATTGTTTTAAACCTTCCCTAGTTATATTCTCACATTTTTACTATTGAAAACTTTAAATATTATGTTTTATTCAAGATCCATGATTCATTTTCTTCAATTAAGCTTCTTAAATATGTCCTTTGTGACTTAGGGAACCAATTCTTATGTTCATCCAATTGATCAAGTTTTAATCTCTAATCTCACTGCTCAGATATAAAATATATAAAGTGTGTTTCATTAGTTTTCTTACAAAATTAAAAGATGTATGTGACATATCTCCCTTACTTTATTTTTGGTTTCTGGAAAAACAAAGGCAGTGTTTAATTCGTTGTGGATCCTCCATAGCTCTAATCATGATTTCTTGCATATAGCAACTATTTAAAATACATATTAAATGAATGAGCAGGAGGAGGAGATTACCTTACCAAAATCTAGAAGACCTTTTCCAAATGTGGTCTGTGGACTGTGTGCATCATTCACTTATTTGAGACTTCATTTCAAAAGCACTTAATTGGGCCCCACTTTAAACCTATGAAACCTATTATGCATTAGTAAGCTCACCAACAGAATCTGGGCATGGAAAGTTCAGAACCCCTGATCAAGAAAAATATCGGTGCTTCACCATTTTAGTCTATAGTGAATATCAGTAATATGAAGGAGGGCTTCTATCCTGGGATTTCGTGAGACCTAAACTTTCCCTTTGCTTCTGAGTAGTGTTTAGAATCTCATCTGTATCCCTAAGCAGAGATTTTATTGTAGTGGTGGAGGATTAGGCACTATTTGGAAATAGTGACTAATTGTGGTTAAATGTACTTTATTTTATAGATATACAAGTATATAGTATATTTATTTAATCCTTATATTAATCTCTATTTATTAGGTAATGTCATTAGGATCATAGTAAGAATTATAAGACAACTGAAATATAAAAATGGGTAACTTGTCCATGGTCACACAATTAGTAAGTGGCAGAGCCATTCACACCCAGGAATTGTGGTTCTTAAATTCACATGCTTAACTACTAGGCATAATCACCCAACAATAAAAGACAGTAAAGAATAATGGTTTAGGTAATTCAAGGGCCAAGAGATCATTGTGCTTCCATAAGAAGACTTCTGAGAAATTCATTATGTACTTCTGTCACTGAGTTACTACAAGCAATTGTGAAGACCTGATTTGATAGCTAAGTTGCCTTCACACCCTCTACAACCTAGTCACAATCATCATTCTTAGAACTGGTGGCTCGGGGATTGAGGTTCTCAGGTGTGAGAGTCATGGGGAAGCTTAGACAAAGAAATAGATTTCTGAGTGAAACTGTGGATTCCATGTAGAGCGTAAATGAAAACATAAATCTAAGAAAACAAATTGATATATTCATTACTGTGGATCAACTAGGAAATGAGAGCCAGGAATTTCTTATATTTCTTGATGCTGACCCAGGTTATATAAGACTTACCAAAATTAAAGGAACAAGGAAATATAGACTCCAGACCAAGTTATTTCCACCAGCCTGAAGGAAATAGCAGTATATTAATACAGTTTCCTGGGTGTTGAGAAAAATCATCGCCTTGGGTTTAGGGTAATTTATAGGAAGAGTAAGGACTGACAGATATTTTACACTTTAGCCCTCTCTGAATAGGAAGGGCTAAGAGTTATTCAATTTTTTTCTCTAATCAGAATAGCACAGTTCTATTTATGACACTCAGTTATTATCAACTAGAGGAATATAATGTAAAGTGTCCTTCTGAGGCAGCTTCCTGATTCTCTCTTTGCTCTTAATAAGACCTGAAGATAGAGCTCTCAAAATAGAAATTTTGGTCTCAGTACTCAGGGGAACAGTTCAGTTAATAAGAGAGCTAAGACCCTGAATTATATGAGTTATTGAGATGGATGCACATTTTAAATGATCAAGCATTTATTGAATGCTTGCTACATTCCAGGCACAATGCTAGTCTCCAATGGGAGAATTTCCTGCAAGACATAAGGAAGAGTATATAGTAGAGCAAGAAGTAAGGGGATAAGGCAAATTCTAGTTACTAGGTCTGGTGATCAAACACAGGGAAGGACACAAAGTAGATCATTCTTCTGAGGAATGGTTTTTGAATACTGATTCAAGTCCCTTTAAAAAAAGTATTCTTTTTCTCTCAACAAGGTAGGGTTCTTTTTTCAAAGTAAACCCTAAAAATAAAACTGACAAAGGGAAAATATCTTTGGAAAAATATGCAACAAAACGTAGTTTTCAGCCTGAATATATCAATACAATTCAGCATGCATTTAAATGAAATATGAATTATTCACTATCAAGAAAGTTCAAAACCCTTAAACTGAATTTGTTTGGCCTGTTTGGCTGCAAAATAAATGATGGGTGGTCTTTTCAGGCACTTGTCCAAGTCCAATCACATTACATTTTCATAGCATCAATATTTAAAAACCCCATCCCTGTTGCATCAACAACAATGCATGGGAATACCTCCCAAACCCATGACAGCCAGCGCATTACACCAACACATTTACTCCATGAGCCAGACTCTGCTGTTTTCCAGGAAATACAAACTCAGCAAGCAAAGAAAGAATTTGCATGTTATAACTCAGAGTTCTACCACTTAAAACACATCACGTGGATTTGAGGACTGAGGATTCATCTTAATAGTTGACTTTGCAAAAGCAGGGACATTATTTTTCCAGCTCAAATGTCAGAAAAGAGGCTAAAATGCAAGTTTTATTACTTTGAAATAAATTTATTTTCCATCTCATAGGATGCCTCAGTTCAATTTTTCATAACTCTGAAGACTGAGATAGAGTTACTGTATATCAACTATTACTGTATATCAACTATCATCTTTTTCCTCTCCTCTAGTATATAAAGTGTGGCTTATAGGCCAGACAACATAGATTTGTAATTCTGTTACTAACTCCAGTGTACCTAAGCAAGATACTTTACTCCTCTCAAGTCTAGTTTTCTAGCCTACAACTGTATTGACTAAATTGAATAGGTTTTGAAAGGGCTGTATGACGATTGCTGCAATCTTAAGTATTATTCAAATAACTTAGCATTAATAATAATCACCTCACTGAGGTTAAGGATTATATACACTCTTGTTCAACTAACTTACCTTTTGTATAAAGATGATAATTGAACAGTATTGAATACTTGCTAAGTGTCAGGCTCTGTTCTAAATGTTTTACTTGCATAAATTGATTTAATCTTTACCACAAGCCTACGAAGTAGTTACTATTACTATTTCCAATACATATGGAACATCTGAGGTTCAGGGAGGTGAATGGAGCAACTGAGATTCCAACCCCAGAGTCCCACTTTATGTCCACTCCTACGTAAGGTATATTATACAACTGGTGGCCACTGGGCCAGTGATCAGTCAACCTTGACTCTGTTTCTAGTTCAAGGACCTCCTAGTCAGAGTATGGAACCACACAGATGCTCATAAAACACTTTCTTGACTTACAGATGAGCTTCATGTTCTTTTGTAAGCCTCTGAATCCCAGTTCACCTTCCCCCTCACTGATACATATGAGGCTCAATGAGAAAACACATAAACAAATGAAAAGTGCTATGAACATATTTGTTAAGAAGCAAGTGACAGTGCTTGAATGAATAGCTAGACTGGCATGCTTCTGAGCTCCACGCTTATTTTATCTTTTTTTTTTTTTTTTTTTGGTCCTGTTTGGTATGTAGGGAATTCGGCTTTGATATCAGGGTAGAACTTGCTGATCATATTTTCCATGTATAGAAAAGTCAGGAGGTGTTGGGAGATATATACAAGGCCAAGCATCTTCCTGCAGGTCCATCCGGTAAATCCTCCATGGAACATTCAAGGCCTAAAGGATAGCTCTCCTGCCAGACCATTTCCTGTGTTATATCCTGAGGCCTCCACATTTTGGGCTACTCACCCCTGCAGGCCCTCCCCTCTACAGCTGTCCTGGCTGATAAATTTCAAAACATAAAATCTATGTACCTGCTCTTGTACCAATACCATGCTGCTTTGATTACTGTAACCTTGTAGTAAAGTTTGAAGTCTGGAAGATTGATACATCCTGCTTTTTTTTCTTTTGCTAAGAACTCTTTTGGTTATTGTGCTTGTTTATACTTTTATATGAATTCTTTATTGTCATTTCCAGGTCTGAGAAGAATGATGTTGTTAACTTAATGGGTATTGCATTGAATCTGAAGATTGCCTAAAGGGCTAAGTTTTAAGTTTAAAAGACAATAGCAAAGTCAGGGAAACAAGCATGTCAGTTTGTCAGTTATGACATGAGCCTCAGCACTTTGACATCAATCATAAGGGGAGGGACCTTGACTACTGAGCAATCCTTAGGTTTCAAGGAGTAGCCTACAGTGCTCTGCCAAATGCTATACACTTGATGGATTTTCAGTCCCAAGAAGTGAGGAAAACAGGGTGTTCACACGAATCCAAATACTTCTCCAGGGCTAAGTGGTCATTCAAGAATCCACTGAGCAAGGTGCTCTTTTTTTTTTTTTTAAGAAGGATTTATTGAGAGTACAGAAAAGCTCCCACAGTGGGAGGGGACCTGATGGGGTTGCCGACAAGGTAGTCATTTATTTATTTATTTATTTATTTATTTATTTATTTATTTATTTTTATTTTTTTGAGTTGGAGTCTCATTCCGTCGCCCAGACTGGAGTGCAGTGGCCACTCCAGGCCACCGCAGTCTCAACCTGCTGGGCTCCGGCATCCTTCTGCCTCAGCCTTCCAAGTAGCTGGAATTACAGGCATGCGCTATCACACCTGGCTGATTTTTTGATTTATTGTAGAGATGAGGTCTCGCTGCCCAGGCAGGTCTCGAACCCGTGGGCTCAGGCAATCCACTCACCTCAGCCTCCTTTTATAGACAACTATTTATCATCAAAACAGACTGTTAGTCAGGAGGTGTAATGGCGTGTTTACTCTAAAACACATGAACTAGTTTTTAACTTTAGCCCTAGTTTCCTGAAGCACTACTCATGTTCCCAAGATTAAGTGCTGCTGACATTTAGAAGACAGGCTTTGTACTTTCAGAGGACTTGATTTTTCAACTTCATGGGAGAAAAATTCATGGGCGTTCTGAGAATCTGTCTACCCTATTATTGAAGTCTTTTCTCTGTTCTGTTCTATCTAGGCAATTTTTCTTATTATGGCCACAGAGTCCTGTTGGGGCATGGTTATAGCACAACCAAATAATATTTTAGCATTTTCTTTTGTTTAGAAACTTTTGTATGTTTTTAGTATTGTTTAACAGCCTTTGAGTGGTTTTTCTCTCAGGATTTGAATATTGCTTTAGCTAAGATCAAAGTCAAGTTTCCAGAATTTTCAATTATCTAAATTTTTATGCAAATGGGAAGCCAAAATACTTTCTTCTTTGTAAATGTCCATGTTATTTTGTTTTATAAATGTTGGGCCCAAAATTATCATTTTTGTGTGCCAGGTTTTAAATGCTTGGTGACTAAAAATTATCAGATAATCTGAGTCTTTCTGGCAGAGTACAGAATTATGTCTTAGGTAGAGAAAATACTAGGTGATTCATTGAAAATACACTGTGAAAAATATGAATTTGTTTAAAACATCAGGGGAATGTGATTTTATATTTCCTTCAAGAGTGTAGGGGAAACTTTTCTCTAAGAATTGCATATCTGTAATATTTAATAAAAATTAACTAGCAGTAAATACAGACGGTACCAAAAAATGTACACAAATTTTAAGAAAGGAAAAAGGTGTATTAAATTGTAATACTTAGCTGGGCTCAGTGGCTCAGCCTGTAATCCCGTGCCTTTGGGAGGCTGAGGTGAGTGGATTGCCTGAGCCTGTGGGTTCGAGACCCGCCTGGGCAGCGAGACCTCATCTCTGCAATAAATCAAAAAATCAACCGGATGTGGTAGGTGGCGCATGCCTGTAATTCCGGCTACTTGAAAGGCTGAGGCGGAAGGATCGCTGGAGCCCAGCAGGTCGAGCCTGCGGTGGCTGGAAGCGGCCACTGCGCTCCAGTCTGGGTGACAAAGTGAGACTCCAACTGAAAAAAAAAAATGGTAATACTTATTTAGTTCTAAAATTATTAAGGCTTATTATGCATTTTGTCTTCTAAACAGCACTTAGGTACACAATTGCTCAAGATTTAGTTATATAAGGATAATATGCGTCTGGAAGCTCAACAAGTTTCAATTTCTGCAGAATAAAGCATTCACCATTTATGAGAAAAACATACTAGTTGTCAAAGATGAAAACAATTATACCATGTATTCTAACGTATTAACGAGGAAAGAAGTTATCATTGAAATATTATGTAGTTTGTATAAAATCACTCCCAGCATAATGAACATTTGTCTACCCAACCCTGAATTGTACCCATCTTTAAAATAAAAAAATTGAAATTAAAATAATGAAATAAAGTCAGTTGCAGAAGTTTTACATCTTTCATTTATTGATTGATTGATTGATTTTTGTTTTTATTATAAAGATGTATGGTACAATTCAGCATTAGATATACAAACATTGATCATGCAGGGACCCTGGTTGACAAGGTATGCCCCCTCCTTCCCTTAGTGGTATCCCTCCACTCCCAATCTCACCCCTTCCTCTCGACAGTTTCCCACTACTGCCAATCACTTTCTTATAGCACTATAATTGATCAAGTTCATCTTATGAGTGAGAACATATGGAACTCTGTTCTTTGATTCTGTGATAAATCACTGAGAGTGACCGACCTCAAATCCATCTAACGTTCTGCCAAATCCTTATATCTGTCCTTCTTTATGGCTGCATAATATTTCATTGTGTATATGTACCGCAATTTTTTATCCAGTCAAGCTTCAATGGGCAACATGGTTGGTTCCATGTTTTTGCAATTTTTATTACAGCTGCAACAAATATACTTGTGCAGGTATGTTTTATGTAATTTGATTTTACTTCCTCCAGGTATATTCCCTATAGGTGAATTACTGAGTCATATGGTAGGTCAATTTCTAGTCCAATTAGAAACTGCCATACTGTCTTCCCAAGAGGTTGCACTAGTTTTCAGTCCACCTGCAGTGTGGAAGCATTTCTTTTTCTCCGAATCCTTGCTAGCATCTGTGTAGATTGTTTTATTAATGATGGCCATTCTTGTAGGGGCTTGGTGGTATATCAGGGTGGTTTTGATTTGCATTTAGCTGATGATGAGTGAGGCTGAGCCCTTTTTCATTTGTCTGCTGGCTGCCCATATCTCTTCTATTGAGAGGTGTCTGTTATGTATTTTTCCCACTTTTTAAAGGGGCTCTTTGTCTATTTCCTTTCAGAGTGTTTGACCTCCTTGTAAATCCTAGATGTTGGAAATTTGTCAGATATATAGTTGGAGAATATTTTTTTCCCGTTCTGTGGGCTGTCTCCCTGCTCTTTTGATGGTTTCTTTTGTTTTGCAGAATCTCGTTATTTTGATGAGGTCCCACTTCTCTATTTTATTTTTTAAGGTATGGGCATTTGGGCTGCTGAAGAGGAATTGGGTCCCAGTTCCAATTTCCATAAAGGTGTCTCCTGCGTTTTCTAAGATTCTTATAGTTTGGGGTTTTACGTTTAGGTCTTTGATCCATTTAGAGTTAATGTGGATGGTGATAGTTAGGGATCCTATTTCAGTCTTCTGCACGTGGTCAGACTTTTCCCAGCATCATTTACTGAATATGTTCTCCGTTCTGTAGTGGTTCTTGGAGATTTTTTAAAAGATGAGTTGGTTGAGAAGTTGAGGCTTTGATTCTAGAATCTCTGTCCTGTTCCATTGATACATCTGCCCATTCTTGTACCAATACCAGGCTGTTTTGATTACTGTAGCCTTATAGTAAAGTTTGAAGTCTGGAAGAGTGATACCTCATGCCTTGTTTCTTTTGCTAAGGATTCTTTTGGCTATTCGTGGTTGTTAATGTTTTCATATGAATTCTTTATTGTAATTTCCAGGTCTGAGAAGAATGATGTTGTTAACTTAATGGGTATTGTATTGAATCTGTAGATTACCTGAAAGGCTAATTTTTAAATTTAACAGATGAAAGCAAATTCAGGGAAACAAGCATGTCAGTTTGTCGATTATGACATGAATCTCAGGATTTTGACATCATAATAGGAGGGACCTTGTCTACTGAGCAATCCTTAGGTTTCAAGGACTTTCTTACAGTGCCCTGCCAAATGCTGTAGACATGATGGATATTCAGTCCCAATAACTGAAGGAAACAAGGTGTTCTCTCCAATCCAAAAACTTCTCCAGGACTAAGTGGCCATTCAAGAATCCACTGAGCAAGGTAGTCTTTTATCTTAAAGCAGGATTTATTGAGAGGACAGAAAATCTCCCACTGTGGAATGGGACCTGAGGGGGTTGCTGACAAGGTAGTCTTTTAATAGAAAACTTTAATAATCAAAGCAAACTGTTAGCCAGGAGGTGTTCTGGCGTGTATACTCCAAACCATATGAACTACTTCTTAACTTTAGCACTGGCTTCATGAAACACTACTGGTGTTCGCAAGATTAAGTGCTGCTGAGCTTGAGAAGACAGTCTTTGCCTTTTCAGATGACTTGATTTTTCAACTTCATGGGTGACAATTTCATTGGAGGTCTAAGAATATATCTGCCCTATTATTGACGTCGTTTTTATGTTCTGTTCTATCTAGGCAGTTTTGCTTATTATGACCACAGAGTACTGTTGGAGCTTGGTTATAGCACAACCAGATATTTTAGCACTTTCTTGTGTTTTGAATCTTTTGGGTGTTTTTAATATTATTTAGCAGACTTGGAGTAATTTTGCTCTCAGAATTTGAACAATGGTTTAGCTAAGATCAAAGGTAATTTTCCATAATTTTAAATTATCTATATTTTTATGCCAATGAGAACCCAAAATATTTACTTCTTTGTAAATCTTCATGTTATTTTGTTTCATAAATGTTGACCCCCATTGTCTTTTAGTGTGCCAGATTTTAAATGCTTGGTGACTAAAAACTATCAGATTAATCTGAGTCTTTCTGGCAGAGTACAGCATTATGTCTTAGGTAGAGAAAATAATAGGTGATTCAACATAAATACACTTTGAAAAATATAAATTGGTTTAAAACATCAGGGAAATGTGATTTTATATTTCCTTCAAGAGTGTAGGGGAAACTTTTCTCTAAGGATCGCATATCTGTAATATTTAATCAAAATTAACTGGCAGAAAATACAGAGGGTACCAAAAAATGTACACAATTTTTAAGAAAAGAAAAGCCTGTATTAAATTGTAATACTTATTTTGTTCTAAAATTATTAATATTTATTATGCATTTTGTCTTCTAAATTGCACTTATGTACACAATTGCTTAAGGTTTAGTTATATAAGGATGACATACATCTGGAAACTCAACAAGTTTCAATTTCTGCAGAATAAAACATTCACTATGTGAGAAACACAGTAGTTGTCAAAGATGAAAACAGAATTATACCATGTATTCTAATGTATTAATAGGAAAAGAAGTTGTCACTGAAATATTATACACTTTGTTTAAAATCATTCCCAGCATAATGAACATTTGTATACCCACCCCTGAATTGTACCCATCTTTAAAATTAAAAAAAAACCAATAAAGTCAGTTGCACATGTTTTACAGCTTTCATTTATTTATTTTAATTTTTATTATAAAGATGTGAGGTACAATTCAGAGTTAGATATACAAACATTGATCCCGCAGGGAACCTGGTTGATGAGGTATGCCCCTCCCTCCCTTAGCAGTATCCCTCCGTTCCCAATCTCATCCCTCCCCTTTGACAGTTTTCCACTACAGCCAATCACTTTCTTATGGCATTATAATTGTTCAAGGTCATCTTAGGAGTGAGAACATATGGAACTCTGTTTTTTGCTGCTTTGATTATAAATCACTGAGAATGACCGACCTCAAATCCATCAAAGGTGCTGCAAAATCCTTATATCTGTTCTTCTTTATGGCTGCATAATATTTCATTGTGTATATGTACCACATTTTTTTATCCTGTCCAGCTTTGATGAGCAACATGGTTGGTTCCATTTTTTTTTTGCAATTGTGTTTAGAGCTGTAACAAATTTTCTTGTGCAGTTATATTTTTTGTAAAATAATTTTACTTCCTCCAGGTATATTCCCTATTGGTGAATTACAGGGTTATATGGTAGGTAAATTTCTAGTCCTTTTAGAAAATGTCACACTGTCTTCCAAAGAGGTTGCACTAGTGTTCGGTCCACCTGCAGTATTGAAGCATTTCTTTTTCTGTGCATCCTCGACAGCATGTGTTGTAGTTTGTTTTATTAATGATGTTCATTCTTACAGGGGCTTCGTGGTATCTCAGAGTGGCTTTGATTTGCATTTCTCTGATGATGAGTGAGGCTGAGTACTTTTTCATGTGTCTGCTGGCTGCCTATATCTCTTCATTTGAGAAGTGTCTATTTATTTATTTTGACCACTTTTTAAAGGGACTGTTTGTTTCCTTTTGGAGAGTTTGACCTCCTTGTAGTTCCTAGATGTTAGGTCTTTGTTAGATATATAGTTGGAGAATATTTTTTCCCATTCTGTGGGCTGCTCCCTGCTCTTTTGATGGTTTCTTTTGTTTTGCAGAATCTCGTTATTTTGATGAGGTCCCACTTGATCATGTTATTTCTTAAGGTATGGGCATTTAAGGTTCTGAAGAGGAATTGGTTCCCAGTTACAATTTCCATAAAGGTGTCTCTTTCGTTTTCTAAGATTGTTATTGTTTGGGGTTTTACGTTTAGGTCTTTGAGCCATTTACAGTTAATGTTTATGGTGATAATTAAGGGTCCTGTTTCAATCTTCTGCATGTGGTCAGGCTTTTCCCAGCACCATGTACTGAATATGTTCTCCAGTTCCCCAGTGGTTCTTGGAGGTTTTTCAAAGATGAGTTGATTGAGAAATTGAGGCTTTGATTCCAGTATCTCTGTCCATTTCCATTGTTCTATGTGCCTATTCTTGTACCAAAACCAGGCTGTTTTGATTACTGTAGCCTTATAGTAAAGTTTGAAGTCTGGAAGAGCGATATGTTCTGCTTTGTTTCTTTGCTAAGAATTTTTTTTTGACTATTCGTGGTTGTTTATGTTTTCATATGAATTCTTTATTGTGATTTCCATGTCTGAGAAGAATAATGTTGTTAACCTAATGGGTATTGAATTGAATTGGTAGGTTGCATAACAGGCTAATTATTAAATTTAAAAGATGAAAGCAAATTCAGAGCAACAAGCATGCCAGTTTGTCAATTATGACAATAGACTCAGGACTTTGAATCTTAATGGGAGGGACCTTGACTACTGAAAATCCTTAGGTTACCAGGACTTGCCTACAGTGCTCTGCCAAATGGTGTAGTAGACATGATGGATATTCAATCTCAAGAACTGAAGAAAACAAGCTATTCACACCAACCCGAAAACTTCTCCAGGGCTAAGTGGCCATTCAAAATCCACTGAGCACAATAGTCTTTTTTTTAAAAGCAGGATTTATTGATAAGACAGAAAAGCTCCCACAGTGGGAAGGGACCTGATGGGGTTGCTGACATGGTAATCTTTTATTTAAAAACTTTTAATCATTAAAGCAGACTGTTAGTTAGGAGGTGTTCTGGTGTGTTTACTCTAAATCTTATGACCTTATTCTTTAGCACTGGTGTCCTGAAACACTACTCATGTTCACAAGATTAAGTATTGCTGAGGTTGAGAAGACAGGTTTTGTATTTTAGAGGACTTGATTTATCAACTTCATGGGAGACAATTTCATGGGAGGTCTAAGAATATATCTGGCCTATTACTGAAGTTGTTTTTATGTTCTGTTCTATATGGGCAATTTTGCTTATCATGGTCACAGAGTCCTGGTGGAGAATGGTTATAGCACAACCAAACAATATTTTAGCACTTTTTTCTGTTTAGAATGTTTTTGATGTTTTTAGTATTATTTAACAGTCTTTCAGCAGTTTTTCTCTTAAGATTTGAACATTGCTGTAGCTAAGATCAAAGTCAATTTTCCATAATTTTAAATTATCTAAATTTTTATGCTAATGAGAACCCAAAATAATTACTTCTTTGAAAATCTCCATGTTATTCTGTTTTGTATATGTAGGGCCCCAAATTGGCTTTTTTGTGTGTGTCAGATTTTAAATGCTTGGTGGCTAAAAAATTTCAGATTTATCTGAGTCTTTCTGGCAGAGTACAGCATTATATCTTAGGTAGAGAAAATACTAGGTGATTCAATAGAAATACACTTTGAAATATATAAATTGGTTTGAAACATCAGGGGAATGTGATTTTATATTTTCTTCAAGGGTGTAGTGGAGACTTTTCTTTAAGTATGACATATCTTTAACAATTAATAAGAATTAACTAGCAGAAAATACAGAGGGTACCAAGAAAATGTACTTAAATTTTAAGAAAGGAAAAAACTGTATTAAATTATAATACTGTTTTATGTTCTAAAATTATTAAGATTTATTATGCATTCTGTCTTCTAAATAGCACTTAGGTACACTGTTGCTCAAGGTTTAGTTATCTAAGGATGATATACATCAGAAATCTCAACAAGATTCAATTTATGCAGAATAAAACTTTCAGCATTTATGTGAGAAACATACCAGTTATGAAAGATGAAAGCAGAATTATACCATTGATTCTAACGTATTAATTGGGAAAGAAGTTATCATTGGAGTATTATACACTTTAAAAAAAAATCAATCCCTGCATAATGAACATTTGTATACCCAACCCTGAATTGTACCCATCTATAAATAAAAAAATTAAAACATAAAATAAAAAATAAAGTCAGTTGCACATGTTTTACAGCTTTCATTTATTTAATTATTTTAATTTTTATTATAAAATGTGGGGTACAATTCATAGGTACTCAAACATTAATCATGCAGGGTCCCTTGTTGATGAGGTATGCCCCTCCCTCCCTTAGCAGTATCCCTCCACTGCCAATCTCACCCCTACCCCTTGACAGTTTTCCACTACTGCCAATCACTTTCTTATAGCACTATAATTGATCAAGTTCAGCTTATGAGTGAGAACATATGGAACTCTGCTCTTTGATTCTGGGAGAAATCACTGAGAATGACCTACCTCAAATCCATCTAATGTTCTGCCAAATCCTTATATCTGTCCTTTATGGCTGCATAATATTCCATTGGTATGTATACCATATTTATTTTATCCAGTCCAGTGTTGATGGGCAACATGGCTGGTACCATGGTTTTTTGCAATTGTGATTAAGAGCTGCAACAAACATACTTGTGCAGGTATCTTTTTTATAAAATTATTTGAGTTCCTCCAGGTATATTCTCTATAGGGGAATTACTGTGTCACATGGTAGGTCAATTTCTAGTCCCTTTAGAAAACAGTCACACTGTCTTCCAAAGAGGTTGCTCTAGTTTTCAGTTCTCATGCAGTGTAGAAGAATTTGGTTTTTTTCCAAATTCTCACCAGCATATGCTGTTGTTTGTTTTATTAATGTTGACCATTCTTACAGGGGCTAGGTGGTGGCTCAATGTGGTTTTCATTTACATTTCTCTGATGATGAGTGAGGCTGAGCATTTTTTAATGTGTCTGCTGGCTGCCCATATCTCTTCTATTGAGAAGTGTCTATTAATGTATTTTACCCACTTTTTAAAGGGGCTGTTTGTCTGTTTCCTTTTGGAGTGTTTGAGTTCCTTGTAGATCCTAGATGTTATGCCTTTGTCAGATATAGAGTTGGAGAATATTTTTTCCCATTCTGTGGGCTGTCTCCCTGCTCTTTTGATGGTTTCTTTTGTTTTTCAGAAGTTCATTAATTTGATGAGGTCCCACTTGTCTAACTTACTTCTTAAGGTATGGGCATTTAGGGTTCTGAAGTGGAATTGGTTCCCAGTTCCAATATCCATAAAGGTGTCTCCCGCGTTTTCTAAGATTCTTATAGTTTGGAGTTTTACATTTAGGTCTTTGATCCATTTAGAGTTAATGTGTATGGTGATAGTTAGGGGTCCTGTTTCAATCTTCTGCATGTGGTCAGACTTTTCCCAGCACCATTTACTGAATATGTTCTCTGTTCCCCAGTGGTTCTTGGAGTTTTTTTTCAAACATGAGAAGGTTGAAAAATTGAGGCTTTCATTCCAGAATCTCTGTCCTGATCCATTGGTCTATGTGCCTGTTCTTGTACCATTAACAGACTGTTTTTATTACTGTAGGCTTATAGTAAAGTTTGAAGTCTGGAAGAGTGATACCTCCTGCTTTGTTTCTTTTGCTAAGGATTCCTTTGGGTATTCGTGATTGTTTATGTTTTCATATGAATTCTTTATTGTAATTTCCAGGTCTGAGAAGAATGATGTTGTTAACTTAATGGGTATTTCATTGCATCTGTAGACTGCCTCAAAGGCTAATTTTTAAATTTAAGCGATGTAAGCAAATTCAGGGAAACAAGCATGTGATATTGTCAATTATGACATGAGCCTCAGGGCTTTGACATTATAATGGCAGGGACCTTGACTACTGAGCAATCCTTAGATTTCAAGGACTTGCATACAGTGCTCTGCCAAATGCTGTAGACATGATAGATTTTCAGTCCTAAGAAGTGAAGGAAGGAAGGTGTTGACACCTATTCCAAAAAATTCTCCAGGGCTTAGTGGCCATTCAAGAATCCACTGAGCAAGGTAGTCTTTTTTTTTTTTAAAGCAAGATTTATTGAGAGGACAGAAAAGCTCCCACAGTTGGAGGGGATCTGATGGCTTTGCTGGCAAAACTGTCTTTTAGTAGACAAGTTTTAATCATGAAAGCAGACTGTTAGTTAGGAGATGTAGTAATGTGTTTATTGCAAACCATATGAACTAATTCTTAACTTTAGCACTGTTTTCCTGAAACACTACTCATGATCACAGGATTAAGTGCTGCTGAGCTTGAGTAAACAGGTTTTATATTTTCAGAGGATTTGATTTTTGAACTTCATGGGAGACAATTTCATGGGAGGTCTAAGAATATATCTGCCCTTTTATTGAAGTCGTTTTTTATGTTCTCTTCTATCTAACCAATTTTGCTTAATATCCACAGAGTCCTGTTGGAGCTTGGTTATACCACAACCAAATAATATTTTGCACTTTCCTGTGTTTTAAAATTTTGCATGTTTTTAGTATTATTTAACATCCTTTGAGCAGTTTTTATCTCAAGATTTGAACGTTGCTTTAGATAATATCACAGTCAATTTTCCAGAATTTTCATTATCTAAATTTTTATGCCAATGGAAGCCAAAATACTTACTTCTTTGTAAAACTCCAGTTTTTTTTTTTGATAAATGTTGAGCCCCAAATTGTCTTTTTTGTGTGTGCCACTTTTTAAGTGCTTGATGACTAAAAAGTGTCAGATTAATCTGAGTCTTTCTTGCAGAGTACAGCATTATGTCTTAGGTAGAAAAAATACTAGGTGATTCAATGGAAATACACTTTGAAAAATATGAATTGGTTTTAAACATCAGGGGAATGTGATTTTATATTTCTTTCAAGACTATAGGGGAAACTTTTCTCTAAGGATAACATATCTGTAACATTTAATTAAAATTAACTAGTAGAAAATACAGAGGGTACCATAAAAGTACACAAATTTTAATAAAGGAAAAATGTGTATTAAATTGTCATACTTATTTAGTTCTATAGTTATTAAGATTTATTATGCATTTTTGTCTTCTAAATAGCACTTATGTACTTAATTGTTCAAGGTTTAGTTATATAAGGATGATATACATCTGGAAGCTCAACAAGTTTCAATTTCTGCAGAATAAAACATTCACCAGTTATATGAGATACATACCAGTTGTCAAAGATGAAAGCAGAATTATACCATGTATTCTAATGTATTAATGGGGAAGGAAGATACCATTGAAATATTATACACTTTGTTTAAAATCATTCCCAGCATAATGAACATTTGTATACCCATCCCTGAATTGTACCCATCTTTAAAATAAAAAAATAAAATATAGCAAATAAAGTCAGTTGCATATATTTAATTGCTTACATTTATTTATTTATTTATTTATTTTTTGAGGGGGAGTCTCACTTGTCACCCGACTGGAGTGCAGTGGCCGCTCCCGGCCACCGCAGCCTCGACTTGCTGGGTTCCAGCGATCCTTCTGCCTCAGCCTTCCAAGTAACTGGAATTACAGGCATGCGCTACCACGCCCAGCTGATTTTTTTATTTATTGCAGAGATGAGTCTCGCTGCCCAGGTGGGTCTCAAACCTGCGGACTCAGGCAATCCACTCACCAGCCTCCCAAAGGCACAGGATTACAGGCTGAGCCACCGAGCCCGGCTTATTTTAATTTTTATTACAAAGATGTGCCATATAATTCAGCATTAGGTATACAGACATTGATGATGCAGGGTCCCTGGTTGATGAGGTATGCCCCTCCCTCCCTTAGCAGTATCCCTCCACTCCCAATCTCATCCCTACCCCTCGACAGTTTTCCACTACAGCCAATCTGTTTCTTATAGCATTATAATTGTTCAAGATCAGCTTATGAGTGGGAACATATGGAACTCTGTTCTTTGTTTCTGTGATAAATCACTGAGAATGACTGACCTCAAATCCATGCAAGGTGCTGCAAAATCCTTATATCTGTCCTTCTTTATGGTTGCATAATATTTCATTGTGCATATGTACCACATTTTTTTATCCAGTCCAGCTTCGATGGGCAACATGGTTGGTTCCCTGTTTTTTGCAATTGTGATTAGAGTTGTAACAAACATACTTGTGCAGGTAGCTTTTTTCTAAAATTATTTTACTTCCTCCAGGTATATTCTCTGTAGGTGAATTACTGAGTCATATGGTAGGTCAATTTCTAGTTCCTTTAGAAACTGCCACTCTGTCTTCCAAAGTGGTTGCACTAGTGTGTAGTCCACCTGCAGTGTAGAAGCATTTGTTTTTCTCCGCATCCTTGCCAGCATCTGTTGTTTTTTTCAATTAATGATGGCCATTCTTACAGGGGCTTGGTGGTATCTCTGTGTGGTTTTGACTTGAATTTCTCTGATTATGAGTGAAGCTGAATACTTTTTCATGTGTCTGCTGGATGCCCATATCTCTTCTTTTGAGAGGTGTCTATTCATGTATTTTGCCCACTTTCTAAATGGGCTGTTTGTCTGTTTCCTTTCAAGTGTTGTGAGTTCTCTTAGATCCTAGATGTTAGACCTTTGTCACATATATGGTTGGAGAATTTTTTTTTCCATTCTGTGGGCTGTCTCCCTGCTCTTTTGATGGTTTCTTTTGTTTTGAAGAACCTTGTTAATTTGATGAGATTCAACGTATCTATCTTATTTTTTAAGGTATGGGCATTTAGCGTTCTGAAGAGGAATTGGTTCCCGGTTCCAGTTTCCATAAAGGTGTCTCCTCGTTTTCTAAGATTCTTTTAGTTTAGGGTTTTACGTTTAGTTCTTTGATCCATTTAGTGTTAATATGTATGGTGATACTTAGGGGTCCTGTTCCAGTCTTCTTCATGTTGTCAGTCTTTTCCCAGCATCATTTACTGAATATGTTCTCCATTCCCCCAGTTGGTCTTGGAGGTCTTTTTCAAAAATGAGTTGATTCAGAAACTGAGGCTTTGATTCTGGATCTCTGTCCTGTTCCATTGGTCTATGTGCCTGTACTTGTACCAATACCAGGCTGTTTTGATTACTGTAGGCTTATAGTAAACTTTGAAGTCCAGAAGAGTGATACCTCCTGCTTTGTTTCTTTTGCTAAGGATTCTAGTGCCTAATCTTGCTTGTGTATACTTTTTTATGAATTCTTTATTGTAATTTCCAGGTCTGAGAAGAATGATGTTGTTAACTTAAAGGGTATTGCATTGAATCAGTAGATTGCTTACAAGGTTAATTTTTAAATTTAAAAGATGAAAGTAAATTCAGGGAAACAAGCATATCAGTTTGACAATTATGACATGAGCCTCAGGACTTTGACATCAAAATGGGAGGGACCTTGACTACTGAGCAGTCCTTAGGTTTCAAGGACTTGCCTACAGTGCTCTGCCAAATGCTGTAGACATGATGGATTTTCAGTCCCAACAAGTGAAGAAAACACATCAATCCAAAAACTTCTCGAGGGCTAAGTGGTCATTCAAGAATCCACTGAGCTAGGTAATGTGTTTTTTTTAATGCAGGATTTATTGAGAGGACAGAAAAGCTCCCACAGTGGTAGGGACCTGAGGGGTGGATTGCCAACAAAGTAGTCTTATAATGGACAGCTTTTTATCATCAAAGCAGACTGTTAGTCAAGTGGTGTTCTGGCGTGTTTACTCTAAATCATATGAACTAATTCTTAACTTTAGCACTGGTTTCCTGAAACACTACTTATGTTCACAAGATTAAGGGATGCTGAGCCTGAGAAGACAGGCTTTGTATTTTCACAGGACTTTATTTTTCAATGTCATGGGAGACAATTGCATGGGAGGCCTAAGAATATACCTGCCGCCAGGCTCGGTGGCTCAGCCTGTAATCCCGCGCCTTTGGGAGGCTGAGGTGAGTAGATTGTCTGAGCCCGCAGGTTGGAGACCTGCCTGGGCAGTGAGACCTCATCTCTACTATAAATAAAAAAATCAGCCGGGCGTGGTTGCGCATGCCTGTAATTCCGGCTACTTGGAAGGCTGAGGCGGAAGGATCACCGGAGCTCAGCAGGTCGAGGCTGCGGTGGCCGGGAGCAGCCACTACACTCCAGTCTGGGCAACAGAGTGAGACTCCAAGGCAGATATATTCTGCCTTATTATTGAAGTCATTTTTATGTTCTATCTATGTAATTTTTCTTATTATGACCACCGAGTCCTGTTGAAGTTTGATTACAGCACAACCAAATAATATTTTAGCACTTTCTTTAGTTTAGAAACTTTTGGATGTTTTTATTATTAACAGCCTTTGAGCAGTTTTTCTCTCAGGATTTGAGCATTGCTTTAGCTAAGATCAAAATCAGTTTTTCAGAGTTTTCAATTACTTGAATTTTTATACTAATGAGAAGTCAAAATACTTACTTCTTTGTAAATCTCCATGCTATTTTGTTTTATAATTGTTGAACCCCAAATTGTCTTTTTTGTGTGTGCTAGATTTTAAATGCTTGGTGACTAAAAAGTATCAGATTAATCTGAGACTTTCTTGCAGAGTACGGCATTGTCTTAGGTAGAGGAAATACTAGGTGATTCAATGAAAATTCACTTTGAAAAATATTTATTGGTTTAAAACATCAGGGGAATTTGATTTTATTTTTCCTTCAAGTGTGTAGGTGAAAGTTTTCTCTAAGTATTGCATATCTGTAACATTTACTCAAAATTAACTAGCAGAAAATATAGAGGGTACCAAAAAAGTATACAAATTTTACTATAGGAAAAAAGCTGCATTGAATTGTAATACTTATTTTGTTCTAAAATTATAAGATTTATTACGCATTTTGTCTTCTAAATAGCACTTAGGTACACAATTGCTCAAGGTTTAGTTATATAAGGATGATATACATCTGGAAGCTCAACAAGTTTCAATTTTTGCAGAATAAAACATTCACCATATATGTGAGAAACACACTAGTTGTCGAAGTTAAAAGCAGAATTATACCATGTATTTTAATGTATTAATGGAAAAATAAGTTATCATTGAAATATTATACAGTTTGTTTAAAATTATTCCCAGTATAATGAACATTTGTCTACCCAACACTGAATTGTACTCATCTCTAAAATAATAAAATAAAAAGCAATTTAAAGCAAATAAAGTCCGTTGCATATGTTTTACAGCTTTCATTTATTTATATATTTATTTTAATTTTTATTATAAAGCTGTGGGGTACAATTCAGCGTTAGATATACAAACATTGATCATGCAGGGACCCTTGTTGATGAGGTATGCCCCTCCCTTAGCAGTATCCCTCCACTCCCAATCTCACTCCTCCTTCTCGACAGTTTCCCATTATGGCCAATCTCTTTCTTATGGCATTATAATTGTTCAAGGTCAGATTATGAGTGGGATCATATGAAACTCTGTTCTTTTTTTCTGTGATAAATCACTGAGAATGACCGACCTCAAATCCATCCAAAGTCCTGCATAATACTTATATCTCTACTTCTTTATGACTATATAATATTTCATTGTGTATAGGTACCACATTTTTTTAAATCCAGTACAGCTTCGATTAGCAACATGGTTGGTTCCATGTTTTTTGTAATTGTGTTTAGAACTGCAACAAACATACTTGTGCAGGAATCTTTTTGGAAAATGAATTGACTTCCTCCAGGTATATTCCCTATAGGTGAATTACTGGGTCATATGGTAGGTCAATTTCTAGTCCCTTTAGAAACTGCCACTCTGTCTTCCAAAGAGTTTGCACTAGTGTGCAGACCACCTTCATTGAAGAAGCATTTCTTTTTCGCTACATCCTCGCCAACATCTGTTGTTGTTTGTTTTATTAATGATGGCCGTTCTTACAGGGGCTGATGGTATCTTAATGTGGTTTTGATTTGCATTTCTGTGATGATGAGTGAGGCTGAGTACTTTTTCATGTGTCTGGTGTTGTCTTCTTTTGAGAAGAGTCTATTCATGTATACTGCCCACTTTTTAAGGGGGCTGTGTGTCTATTTCCTTTCAGAGTGTTTGAGTTCCTTGTAGATACTAGATGTTAGACTTTTTCAGATAAATAGATGAAGAATATTTTTTCACATTCTGTGGGCTGTCTCCCTGCTCTTTTGATGGTTTCTTTTGTTTTGCAGGAGGTCATTAATTTGATGAGGTCCCACTTGATCATGTTATTTCTTAAGGTATGGGCATTTAGGGTTCTGAAGAGGAATTAGTTCCCGGTTCCAATTTTCATAAATGTGTCTCCTGAGTTTTCTTTTTTTTTTTTTTTCTTTTCTTTTTTTTTTTTGAGTTGGAGTCTCACTCTGTCGCCCAGACTGGAGTGCAGTGGCCGCTCCTGGCCACCACAGCGTCGACCTGCTGGGCTCCGGCGATCCTTCCGCCTCAGCCTTCCGAGTAGCCGGAATTACAGTCATGCGCTACCACGCCCGACTGATTTTTTAATTTATAGTAGAGATGAGGTCTCGCCTAGTTGCCCAAGCGGGTCTCAAACCCACGGGCTCAGGCAATTCACTCACCTCAGCCTCCCAAAGGCATGGGATTACAGGCTGAGCCACCGAGCTCGGCTCTCCTGCATTTTCTAAGATTCTTATAGTTTGGGGTTTTATGTTTGCATCTTTGATCCATTTAGAGGCATTGTGTATGGTGATAGTTAGGGTTCATGTTTCAATCTTCTGCATGATGTCAGTCCTTTCCCAGCATCATTTACTGAATATGTACTCCATTCCCAAGTGGTTCTAGGAGGTTTTTCAATGATGAGTTGGTTGAGAAATTGAGGCTTTGATTCTAAAATCTCTGTCCTGTTCCCTTGGTCTATGTGCCTGTTCTTGTACCAATACCATGATGTTTTGATTACTGTAGCCTTATAGTAAAGTTTGAAGTCTGGAAGAGGGATACCTTCTGCCATATTTTTTTCTAAGGATTCTTTTGGCTATTTGTGCTTGTTTATAGTTTTATATGAATTCTTTATTGTCATTTCCAGATCTGAGAAGAATGATGTTGTTAACTCAATGGGTATTGCATTGAATCTGTAGATTGTCTAAAGGGCTAATTTTTAAATTAAAAGATCAAAGCAAAGTCAGGGAAACAAGCATGTCAGTTTGTCAATGATGACATGAGCCTCAGAACTTTGACATCATAATGGGAGGGACCTTGACAACTGAGCAATTCGTAGGTCTCAAGGACTTACCTGCAGTGCTCTGTCAAATGCTGTAGACCTGATGGATTTTCAGTCCCAACAAGTGAAGAAAACAAGGTGTTCACATCAATCCAAAAACTTCTCTAGGACTAATTGGTCATTCAAGAATCCACTGAGCAAGGTAGTCTTTTTTTTTTAAAGCAGGAGAGAATAGAAAAGCTCCCACAGAGGGAGGGGTACCTGAGGGTGTTGCCAACAAGGTAGTCTTTTAATAGACAACCATTTATCATCAAAACAGACTGTTAGTCAGCAGAAGTTCTGGTGTGTTTACTCAAACCATATGAACTAATTCTTAACTTTAGCACTAGTTTCCTGAACCACAATTCATGTTGGCAAAATTAAGTGCTGCTGAGTTTTAGAAGACAGGCTTTCTATTTTCAAAGGACTTGATTTTTCAACTTCATGGGAGACAATTTCATGGGAGGTCTGAGAATATATCTGTCCTATTATTGAAGTCATTTTTATGATCTGTTCTATCTAGGCAATTTTGCTTATTGTGGCCACAGGGTCCAGTTGGAGCTTGGTTATAGCACAACCAAATAATATTTTAGCACTTTCTTTAGAAACTTTTGGACTTTTTTTGTATTATTTAACAGCCTTTGAGCAATTTTTCTCTCAGGGTTTGAACATTGCTTTAGCTAAGATCAAAGTCAATTTTCCAGAATTTTCAGTTATCTAAATTTTTATGCCAATGAGAAGCCAAAATACTTACTTCTTTGTAAATCTCCATGTTATTTTATTTTATAAATGTTGGGCCCCAAATTGTCTTTTTTTGTGTGCCAAATTTTAAATGCTTGGTGACTGAAAAATATCAGATTAATCTGAGTCTTTCTGGCAGAGTACAGCATTATGTCTTAGGTAGAGAAAATACTAGGTGGTTCAATGGAAATACACTTTGAAAAATATAAATTGATTTTAAACATCGTGGAATGTGATTTTATATTTCCTTCAAGAATGTAGGGAAAATTTTCTCTAAGGATCGCATATCTGTAACATTTAACCAAATAACTAGCAGAAAATATAGAGGGTACTAAAAAATGTACACAAATTTTTAAAAAGGAAAAAGGTGTTTTAAATTTTATTACATGATTTAGTGTAAAATTATTAAGACTTATTATGCATTTTTACTTCTAAATAGCACTTAGGTACACAATTGCTCAAGGTTTAGATATATTAGGATGATTTACATCTGGAGGCTCAACAAGTTTCAATTTCTGCAGAATAAAACATTCACCAGTTATGTGAGAAACATGTTAGTTGTCAAAGATGAAAGCAGAATTATTCCATGTATTCTAATGTATTAATGGGGAAAGAAGATACTGAAATATTATATACTTTGTTTAAAATTATTCCCAGCATTATGAACATTTGTATACACAACCCTGAATTGTACCCATCTTTAAAGTAAAAGAAATTTTTTTTTTTTTGAGTTGGAGTTTCACTCCATCGCCCAGACTGGAGTGCAGTGGCCACTCCCGGCCACCGCAGCCTCGACCCACTGGGCTCTGGTGATCCTTCCACCTCAGCATTCCGAGTAGCCAGAATTACAGGCACATGCTACCACGCCTGGCTGATTTTTGATTTATTGTAGAGATGAGGTCTCGCTGCCCAGGCGGGTCTCGAACCCGCGGGCTCAGGCAATCCACTCACCTCAGCCTCCCAAAGGCGCAGGATTACAGGCTGAGCCACCGAGCCCAGCAAAGTAAAAGAAATTTAAAAATAAATTAAAACAAAGTCAGTTGCACATGTTTTACCTCCTTCATTTATTTATTTGTTTATTTATTTTAATTTTTATTCTAAAGATGTAGGGTACAATTCAGCATTGGATATACAAACATTGATCACACAGGAACCCTGGATGAAGAGGTATGCCCCTCCTTCCCTTAGCAGAATCTCTTCACTCCCAATCTCAACCACCCCCTCGACAGTTTCCCACTATTGCCCGTCACTTTCTTATAACATTATAATTGTTCAAGGTCAGCTTATGAGTGAGAACATATGGAACTCTGTTCTTTGTTTCTGTGATAAATTACTGAAAATGACCGACCTCAAATCCTTCCAAGGTGCTGCAAAATTCTTATATCTGTCCTTCTTTATGGATGCATAATATTTCATTGTGTATATGTACCACATTTTTTAATCCCTTCCAGCTTTGATGGGCAACATGATTGGTTCCATGTTTTTTTCAATTTTGATTAGAGCTGCAACAAATATACTTGTGCAGGCATCATTTTGGAAGATGATTTGACTTCCTCCAGGTATATTCCCTATAGATGAATTACTAGGTCATATGGTAGGTCAATTTCGAGTCCCTTTAGAAACTGCCACACTGTCTTCCAAAGAGGCTGCACTAGTGTGCAGACCACCTGTAGTGTAGAAGCATTTCTTTTTCTCCGCATCCTTGCCAGCATCTGTGGTAATTTGCTTTATTAATGATGGCCATTCTTACAGGGGCTTGGTGGTATCTCAGAGTAGTTTTGATTTGCATTTCTCTGATGATGAGTGAGACTGAGCACTTTTTCATGTGTCTGCTGGCTGCCCATACCTCTTCTTTCAAGAAGTGTCTATTCATGTAATTTGCCCACTTTCTAAATGGGCTGTTTGTGTTTTTCCTTTCAGATTGTTTGACCTCCTTTTAGATCCTAGATGTTAGGGCTTTGTCAGATATATAGTTGGTGGATATTTTTTTCCCAATCTGTGGGCTGACTCCCTGCTCTTTTGAAGGTTTCTTTTGTTTTGCAGAAGCTCGTTATTTTGATGAAGTCCCATTTGTCTATCTTTTTTTTTTTTAAGGTATGGGCATTTAGGGTTCTGAAGAGGAATTGGTTCCCGTTCCAATTTTCTTAAAGTTGTGTCCTGCGTTTTCTTAGATTCTTAGCTTGGGGTTTTACGTTTAGGTCTTTGATCCATTTAGAGTTAATGTGTATAGTGACAGTTAGGAGTCCTGTTTAAAACTTCTGCATGTAAAGCCGGGCTCGGTGGCTCAGCCTGTAATCCCGCGCCTTTGGGAGGCTGAGGTGAGTGAATTGCCTGAGCCCGCGGGTTCGAGACCCGCCTGGGCAGCGAGACCTCATCTCTGCAATAAAAATCAAAAAAATCAGCTGGGCATGGTGGCACATGCCTGTAATTCCGGCTACTCGGAAGGCTGAGGCGGAAGGATCCCGGAGCCCAGCAGGCCGAGGCTGCGGTGGCCGGAAGCGGCCACTGCACTCCAGTCTGGGCGACAGAGTGAGACTCCAACTCAAAAAAAAAAAACTTCTGCATGTAGTCAGACATTTCACAGCGTCATTTACTGAATATATTCTCCATTCCCCAGTGGTTCTTGGAGGTTTTTTAAAAGATGAGTTGGTTGAGAAATTAAGAGTTTGATTCTGGAATCTCTGTCCTGTTTCATCGGTCTATGTGCCTATTCTTGTACCAATACAAGGTGTTTTATTTACTGTAGCCTTGTGAAAAGTTTGAAGTCTGGAAGAGTGATACCTCCTGCTTTATTTCTTTTCTTTTTTTTTTTTTTTTTGAGTTAGAGTCTCACTCTGTCGCCCAGACTGGAGTGCAGTGGCCGCTCCCAGCCACCGCAGCCTCGACCTGCTGGGCTCCGGCGATCCTTCCACCTCAGCCTTCCAAGTAGCTGGAACTACAGACGCGCGCTACCACGCCCGGCTAATTTTCGATTTATTGTGGAGATGAGGTCTTACCAAGTTGCCCAGGCGGGTCTTGAACCCGCGGGCTCAGGCAATCCACTCACCTCAGCCTCCCAAAGGCGTGGGATTACAGGCTGAGCCACTGAGCCCAGCTCTGCTTTGTTTCTTTTGCTAAGGATTCTTTTAGCTATTCGTGGTTGTTTATGTTTTCATATGAATTCTTTATTGTCAATTTCCAGGTCTGAGAAGAATGATGTTGTTAACTTAATGGATATTGCATTGAATCTGTAGGTTGCCTGAAAGTCTAATTTTTATATTTCAAAGATGAAAGCAATTTCAGGGAAACAAGCATGTCAGTTTGTCAATTATGATATGAACCTCAAAACTTTGACATCATAATTGAAGGTACCTTAACTTCTGAGCAATCCTTAAGTTTCAAGGACTTGCCTACAGTGCTCTGCTAAATGCTGTAGACATGATGGTTTTTGCAGTCCCAAGAAGTGAAGAAAACAAGGTGTTCACACCAATCCATGAACTTCTCCAGGGCTAGTGGCCATTCAAGAATCCATGTTGTAAACTAGTTTTTTTTCTTTTAAAGCAGGATTTATTGAGAAGACAGAAAAATCCCATAGTGGGAGGAGACCTGAGGGGGTTGCAGACAAGGAAGTCTTTTGATAGACAACTTTAAATCATCATAGCAGACTGTTAGTCAGGAGGAGTTCTGGCATGTTTACTCTAAACCATATGAACTAATTCTTAACTTTAGCACTTGTTTCCAGAGCTTGAGAAGACAGGCTTTGTATTTTCAGAGGAGTTGATTTTTCAAATTCATGGGAGACAATTTCATTGGAGGTCTAGGAATATATCTTCCCTGTTATTGAAGTCGTTTTTATGTTCTGTTCTAACTAGACAATTTTGTTTATTATGGCCACAGAGTCTTGTTGAAACTTGGATATAGCACACTCAAATTATATTTTATCACTGTCTTGTGTTTAGAAACTTTTGGATGTTTTTTGTATTATTTAACAGCCTTAGAGCAGTTTTTCTCTCAGAACTTGAACATTGCTTTAGCTAAGATCAAAGTCAATTTTCCAGAATTTTCAGTTATCTAAATTTTTATGCCAATGAGAAGCCAAAATACTTCTTTGTAAATCTCCATGTTATTTTGTTTTCTAAATGTTGGGCCCCAAATTGTCTTTTTTTGTGTGCCAGGTTTTCAATGCTTGATGACTAAAAAATATCAGATTAATCTGATTCTTTCTTGCAGACTACAGCATTATGTCTTTGGTAGAGAAAATACTAGGTGATTCAATGGAAATACACTTTGAAAAATATGAATTGGTTTAAAACATCAGTGCAATGTGATTTTATATTTTCTTCAAGAGTGTAGGGGAAACTTTTCTCTAAGGATCGTGTTTCTGTAACATTTAATCAAAATTACTAGCAGAAAATGCAGAGAGTACCAAAAAAAGTACACAAATTTTAAGAATGGAAAAAGCTGTATTAAATTATAATACTTATTTTGTTCTGAAATTATTAAGATTTATTATGCATTTTGTCTTCTAAATAGCACTTAGTTACACAACTGCTCAAGGTTTAATTGTATAAGGATGATATACATCTGGAAGCTCAACAAGTTTCAATTTCTGCAGAATAAAACATTCACCATTTATGAGAGAAATATACTAGTTGTCAAAGATGAAATTATACCATGTATTCTAACATATTAATGGGGAAAGAAGTTATCATTTAAATATTGTACACTTTTTTAAAAATCATTCCCAGCATAATGAACATTTGTATACCCAACCCTGAATTGTACTCATCTTTAAAATAAAAAAATTAAAAAATAAAATTATACAAATAAAGTCAGTTGCACGTGTTTTACAGCTTTCATTTATTTATTTATACATTTTTTAAAATTTCAATATTTATTATAAAGATGGGTACAATTCAGCATTAGATATACAAACATTGATCATGCAGGGACCCTGGTTGATGAAGTATGCCCCTCCCTCCTCTTGCAGTATCCCTCCACTCCCAATCTCACCCCTTCCCCTCGACAGTTTCCCACTATGGTCAGTCACATTCTTATAGCATTATAATTGTTCAAGGTCAGCTTATGAGTGAGAACATATGGAACTCTGTTCTTGTTGCTGTGATAAATCACTGAGAATGACCGACCTCAAATCCATTCAAGGTGCTGCAGAATCTTTATATCTGTCCTTCTTCATGGCTGCATAATATTTCATTGTTTATATGTACCACATTTTTTTATCCAGTCCAGCTTCGATGGGCAACATGGTTGGTTCCATGTTTTTTCAATTGTGATTAGAGCTGCAACAAATATACTTATGCAGGTATCTTTTTTGTAAAATGATTGACTTCCTCTAGGTATATTCCCTATAGGTAAATTACTGGGTCTTATGGTAGGTCAATTTCTAGTACCTTTAGAAATGTCACATTGTCTACCAAAGAGTTTGCACTAGTGTGCAGTCCACCTGCAAGGTAGAAGCATTTCTTTTTCTCCTCATCCCTGCCAGCATCTGTTATAGTTTGTTTTATTAATGATGGCCATTCTTACAGGGACTTGGTGGTATCTCAGAGCATCTTTGATTTGCGTTTCTCTGATAATGAGTGAGGCTGAGTACTTTTTCATGTGTCTGCTGGCTGCCCATATCTCTGCTTTTGAGAAGTGTCTATTCATGTACTTTGACCACTTTTTAAAGGGGATGCTTGTCTGTTACCTTTTAGAGTGTTTGACCTACTTGTATATCCTAGATTTTAGGACTTTGTCAGATATATTGTTGGAGAATATCTTTTCCCATTCTGTGGGCTGTCTCCCTACTCTTTAGATGGTTTCTTTCATTTTGCATAAGCTCCTTAATTCAATGAGGTTCCACTTGTCTATCTTACTTCTTAAGATATGGGCATTTAGGGTTCTGAAGAGGAACTGGTTCCCGGTTCCAATTTCCATAAAGGTGTCTCCTGCGTTTTCTAAGATTCTTATAGTTTGGGGTTTTATGTTTTGGTCTTTGATCCACTTAGAGTTAATGTGGATGGTGAGAGGTAGGGGTCCTGTTTCAATCTTTTGCATGTGGTCAGACTTTTCCCAGCACCATTTACTGAATATTTTCTCTGTTCCCCAGTGGTTCTTAGAGGTTTTTTAAAAGATGAGATGTTTGAGAAATTGAGAGTTTGATTCTGGAATTTCTGCCCTTTTCCACTGGTCTATGTGCCTGTTCTTGTACCAATACAAGGCTGTTTCTATTACTGTAACCTTATAATGAAGTTTGAAGTCCGGAAGAGTGATACCTTCTGCTTTGTTTCTTTTGCTAAAGATTCTTTTGTCTATTTGTGGTTGTTTATGTTTTTATATGAATTCTTTATTGTCATTTCCAGGTCCAAGAATGATTTTGGTAGCTTAATGGGTTTTGCATTGAATCTGTATATTGCCCCAAAGTCTAAATTTTAAATTTAAAATATGAATGCAAAGTCATAGAAACAAGCATGCCATTTTGATATGAGCCTTAGGACTTTGGCATAGTAATGGGAGGGCCCTTGATACTCAGCAATCCTTAGATTTCAAGGACTTGCCTACAGTGCTCTGCCAAATGCTGTAGACATGATGAATTTTCACTCACAAGAACTGAAGAAAACAGGGTGTTCACACCAATTCAAAAATTTCTCCAGTGCTTAGTGGCCATTCAAGAATCCACTGAACAAGGTAGTCTTTTTTTCAAAGTAGCATTTATTGAGTGGACAGAAAAACTCCCACAGTGGGAGGGGACCTGAGGGGGTTGTCGACAAGGTATTCTTCTAATAGACGTCTTTTAATCATCAAAGCACACTGTTAGTCAGGAGAGTTTCTGGCATGTTTACTTAAACATTATGAAGTAATTCTTAACTTGAGCACTGGTTTCCTGAAACATGACTCATGATCGCAAGATTAAGTACTGTTGAGTGTGAGAAGACAGGCTTTATATTTTCAGAGGACCTGAATTTTCAACTTGATGGGAGACAATTTCATGGGAGGGCTCAGAAAATATCTGCCTTATTTTTGAAGGCATTTTTATGTTCTTTTCTATCTAGGCAATTTTGCATCTTATGGCCACAGAGACCTGTTCAGCTTGGTTATAGCACAACCAACTAATATTTTAGTACTTTCTTGTGTTTGGAAACTTTTTTATGTTTTAAGTATTATTTAGCAATCTTTGAGCAGCTTTTCTCTCAATATTTCAACATTGCTTTAGCTAAGATCAATGTCAATTTTCCAGTATTTTCAATTATCTAGTTTTTATGCTAATGTGAAGCCAAATTAATTATTTCTTTGTAAATCTCCATGTTATTTTGTTTTATATATATTGGGCCCAAATAGTTTTCTTTTGTGTGCCAGATTTTAAGTGCTTAGTGACTAAAAAATATCAGATTTATCTGAGTCTTTCTTGCTGAGTACAACATTATGGCTTAGGTAGATAAAATACTAGGTGTTTCAATGGAAATACACTTTAAAGAATATTAATTGGTTTAAAACCTCAGAGGAATGTGATTTTTATATTTTCTTCAAGAATGTAGGGCAAACTCTTCTCTAAGGATGACATAACTGTAACATTTAATGAGAATTAACTAACAGAAAATACAAAGGGAACCAAAAGTACACAAATTTTAAGAAAGGAAAAAGCTGTATTAACTAGTAATACTTTTTTATGTTCTAAAACTAAGTCCTATTGTGCATTTTGTGTTCTAATAACAGTTAGGTACACAGTTGTTCAAGGTTTAGTTATCTAAGGATGATATACATCTGGAATCTCAACAAGTTTCAATTTCTGCAGAATGAAACATTCACCATTTATGTGAGAATCATACTAGTTGTTAAAGGTAAATGCAAAATTGTAACATGTATTCTAACGTATTAATCGTGTAAGAAGTTATCATTAAGTATTAAACACTTCGTTTAAAGTCACTACCTGCATAATTAACATTTGTATACCCAACCTTGAATTGTACCCATCTTTAAAATTAAAAAATTAAAAAATTAAACAAAACAAAGTCAGTAGCCCATGTTTTACAGCTTTCATTTTTTAAATTTATTTTAATTTTTATTATAGAGATTTTGGGTACAATTCAGGAATAGATGGAATTGATCATGCTGGGACCCTGGTTAATGAGTTATCCAGCTCACTCCCTTAGAATTATCCCTCCAATGCCAATCTCGACCCTCCCCTTCAACAGTTTCCCATTACTGTCAGTCATTTTCTTATAGCATTATAATTGTTCAAGATCAGCTAATGAGTGAGAACATACGGAACTCTGTTCTTTCTTTCTGTGATAAATCACTGAGAATGATCGACCCCCAATCTATCCAAGTTGCTGCAAAATCCATATGTGTCCTTCTTTATGGCTGCATAATATTCCATTGCATATATGTACCACATGCTTTTTATCCATTCCAGATTAGACGGGCAACATGGTTGGTTCCACGATTTTTGCTATTGTGAATAGAGTTGCAACAAACCTACATGTGCAGGTATCTTTTTTGTAAAATGATTTGAGTTCCTCCCTGTATATTCCCAATAGGGGAATTACTGGGTTCATATGGAAGGTCAATTTCTAGTCCTTTTAGAAACAGTCACACTGTCTTCCAAAGAGTTTGCACTTCTTTGCAAACCACCTGCAGTGTAGGAGCATTTCCTATTCTCCGTATCCTTGCCAGTATCTGTTGTTGTTTGATTTATTAATGATTGCCATTCTTACAGGGACTAGGTGGTACCTCAATGTGGTTTTGATTTGCATTTCTCTGATGATGAGTGGGTTTGAACACTTTTTCGTGTGTCTGCTGGTTGCCCACATCTCTTCTTTTCAGAAGTGTCTATCCATGTATTTTGCCCACTTTTTTCAGGGGCTGTTTGTTTGTGTCTTTTTAGAGTGTTTGAGTTCCTTGTAGATCCTAGATGTTAGGCCTTTGTCAGATATATAGTTGGAGAATATTTTTTCCCACTCTGTGGGCTGTCTCTCTGCTATTTTGATGGTTTCTTTTGCTTTGCAGAAGCTCGTTAATTTGATGAGGTTCCACTTGTCTATCTTATTTCTTAAGGTATGAGCATTCAGGGTTCTGATGGGGAATTGGTTCCCGGTTCCAATTTCCATAAAGGTGTCTCCTGCGTTTTCTAAGATTGTTATCATTTCAGATTTTATGTTTAGGTCTTTGATCCATTTACAGCTAATGTGATTGGTGATAGGTAGGGGTCCTGTTTCAATTTTCTGCATGTGGTCAGTCTTTTCCCAGCACCACTTACTAAGTTCTCTCCCCAGTGGTTGTTAGAGGTTTTGACAAAGATGAGTTGTCTGAGAATTTGAGAGACTTTGATTCCAAAATCTCTATCCTGTTCCTTTAGTCTATTGCCTGTTCTTGTACCAATACCAGATTGTTTTGTTTCCTCTCGCCTTATAGTAAATTTTGAAGTCTGGAAGGGTGATACCTTCTGCTTTGTTTCTTTTGCTAAGGATTCTTTGGCTATTCGTTGTTGTTTAGGTTTTTATATGAATTCTTTATTGTCATTTCCAGGTCTGAGAAGAATAATGTTGGTAACTTAAAGGGTATTTCATTGAATCTGTAGATTGCCTAAAAGCCTAATTTTAAAATTTAAAAGATGAAAGGAAAATCAGGGAAACAAGCATGTCAGTTTGTCATTTATGATATCAGCCATAGGACTTTGACCTCATAATAGGAGGGACCTTGACTACTGAGCAATGCTTAGATTTCAAGGACTTGCCTACTGTGCTCTGCCAAATGCTGTAGACATAATGGATTTTCAGTCCCAGGAACTGAAGAGAGCAAGGTGTTCACAACAATCCAAAATCTTCTGAGGGCTAAGTGGCAGTTCAAGAATCCACTGAACGAACATCTTGACAAAGTTAATTCTTCCAATCCAAGAGTATGGAATATTTTTCCATTTGTTTGTGTCAGCTTTTACTTCTTTGAGCAGCATTTTGTAGTTTTTGTTGTCTTTCACTTCTCTGGTTAGGAAGATGCTGAGGTATTTCATTTTTTTGTGTGGCTATTGTGAATGGGATTGTGTTTTTTATTTGGTTCTCTGCCTGTTTGTTGTTGGTGTATAAGAATGCGACTGTCTTTAGAACATTTATTTTGTTCTCTGAGACTTTGGCAAATTCCTTCTCTAGTACATGGAGGTTATTGACAGATTCTATTGGATTTTTGAGGTATAGGATCTTATCGTCAGCAAAGAGAGATAACTTGATTTCTTCTTTTTCTATTTGGATACCCCTAATTTCCTACTCTTATCTGATTGCTCTAGTTAGGACTTCCAACACTATGTTCAGCAGGAGGAGTGAGAGTGGGCAGCCTTCTCTTATTCCAGTTTTCAGGGGAAATGGTTCCAATTTCTATCCATTTAGCAATATGTTGGGTGTGGGTTTATCATAGATGGCTCTTACTATTTTTAGATATGTTCACTCTATGCCTAGGTGTTCGTGAGTTATTTTCAAGAAAGGAAGTTGGATTTTATTGAAAGCTTTTTCCACGTCTAATGATATAACCATGTGGTTCTTCCTTTTACATCTGTTGATGTATTTAATTACATTTATGGTCTTGCGGATATTGAACCAGCCCTGCATCCTGGGGTGAAGCCTACTTGGCCATGGAGGATGATTTTTGAGATGTGTTCTTAGATCCAATTTTCTAGAATCTTGTTGAGAATTTTTGCATCTATGTTCATTAGGGATATTGGCCTGTAGTTCTTTGTTAGATCTTTACCCGGTTTGGGTGTCAGTGTGATGTTAGCGTAATAAAATGATTTGAAGAGCATTCCATCTTTCTTGATTGCCTGGAATACTTTCAGTAGGATTGGTATCAGCTCCTCCTTGTACGTTTTGTAGAATTCTGCTGAAAATGCATCTGGTTCAAGATGTTTTTTCATAGGTAGTTTTCTTATGACAGAGTCAATTTCCTGGGTTATTGATCTATTTAGGATCTCAATTTCTTCTTCTTTCAACCTTGGGAGGTTGTGTGATGTTAGAAAGCCCTCCATTTCATTTAGGTTATCAAGCTTATTTCCATACAGGTATGCATAATCATGTCTGATAATCTTTTTTTTTTCCAGCAGAAGCAAGACTTTAATGGCAGTCTTGCAAGATCAGGTGTCTGGTGGATGGGCACCCTAACAATGTTTTGTATTTCTTCAGGGTCAGTTGTGACTTGATCTTTTGCATTTCTGACTGTGTTTATTTGGACTTTTTATCTCTTTTTCTTGGTCATTCTGGCTAATGTTTATCCTTTTAAACATTAAAAGCCTTTTGTATCATTGATTTTTTTTTCTATGGTGTTTTTGTTTTCTATGTCCCATATTACTTTGGTGATCTGGATTCCTCTGCTCAAGTAGGATTTTGGTGGTCTTGTCTTTCCAGCTCCCTTAGGTGATTTGTTAGGCTGTCAACTTGTCGTCTATTTTCTTGAAGTGTGTTTGTAAAGATATAAATTCTCCTCTTAGTACTGTTTTCATGACATCCTAGAGGTTTTGGTAAGATGTTTCTTCATTTTCATTTGTTTCCAGGAATATTTTAATTTCTGTTTTGATTTCTGTATTGACCCAGGAGTTGTTCAGCATTGTGCTATTTAGTGTCCATATCTTTGTGGGTTTTGGGGGAATTTTGTAGGTGTTGATATTTATTTTTATTCTACTGTGATCTGAGAAGGTTCATGGCAGTATTTCAATCTTGTGAAATTTGTTTCTGTTTGATTTATGGCCGAGGATGTGGTTGATCTTGGAGTATCTCTCATATGGCAGTGAATATAATGTATAATCTGGGGTTGTTGGGTAGACTGTTCTGTAGGTATTTAAGTTCTTTTTGTCAAGTGTCAAGTTGAGGTTCCAGATTTTTTTGTCTTGATGATATATCTAGGGTTGTTAGTGGGATATTTAGGTCCCCATCTATGATAGTGTTAGAATCAATATCTTTTTTAGCTTTCTTAGTAGCTGTTTTATGAAAGCTGGTGTTCCTGTGTTAGGTGCATATATGTTTAGGATGGGTATTTCTTGTTGATGGATTGAACTTTTTGTCATTATGTAGTATACCTCTGCATCTTTTCTAATTTTTCAAAGCTTAAAGGTTTTATCTGATAGTAAGATCATAACTCCTATTTTCTTTTGTGTTCCATTTTCTTGAAAATTTGTTTTCCATCCTCTAACTTTAAACTGTGTAAGCATCCTTGTTGTGAGATATATTTTCTGGAGACAGTAAATTGTAGAGTTGTCTCTTTTTACCCAGTTTACCATTCTGTGTCTTTTCAATGGTACATTTAGTCTGCCCATTCACATTCAGGCTGGTTATTAAGATGTGAGAGTTTATCCCTGTCATGATGCTCTTATAGAGTTATTTTATATTGTTGCTGTTGTCCATTTTTGTTGGTGGTGGAAGTTTTCTTTTGATTTTCAGTTGCTACTTTTTTTGTTTTCAGTGTTTACACTTATGATGCATACTGTGTTGATTCTGTTTTCCTTAATTTAGGGGAAGAAAGTGGTCAATCTTTCCTTTCTTCTTCTATGGTTAATACCTTCTTAAGCATCTCTTGTAGGGGATATCTTGTAGGGCTCACCTGGAGACAGCAGAATCTCTTGAGGATTGAATGTCTGGGAATGATTTGAAGTCTTCATCACTAACAAAGTTTAGCTTAGCTGGGCAGGAAATTCTTGGTTGGAATTGCTTATCTTTGAGAACTTTGAAAATTGGACTCCAGTCTTTTATAAGCTGTAGTGTTCTGTAGCTAAGTCTGCCATTATTCTCATCGTTCTTCCCAGTAGGTAGTCTGACCTTTCCCTCTCACTGCCTTTAGAATTCGTTATACCTGCTTTAGGTAAGTGACCTGCTATGTGTCTAGGAGTTGGTATTCTCATTTGATGCTTTATAGGGGTTCACTGACTCTCTTGTGTGTGAATGGTCACATCTCTGATGAGGTGAGTGAAGTTTTCTTGTATAATTGTATGGAATACTTGTTTCAGAGTGGTCTCTGCCTCTCTGTCTGCCTCTAGAATATCAATCAGGGGTAAGTTCAGCCATTTCATATAATCACACATCTCTTGGAGGCGTTGTTCCATTTTTTAAAGCTTCCTTTCCATATTTTTAACAGTTTAGGTTAGTTCCATATTTTGGTCCTCAAGCTGAGATTCTTTCTTTCTTTCTTTTTTCGAGTTGGAGTCTCACTCTGTCGCCCAGACTGGAGTGCAGTGGCCACTCCCGGCCACCACAGCCTTGACCTGCTGGGTTCTGGCGATCCTTCTGCCTCAGTCTTCCAAGTAGCTGGAACTACAGGCATGCGCAACCACACCTGGCTAATTTTTGATTTACTGTAGAGATGAAGTCTCGCCAATTGACCCAGGTGGGATTGTCCAGGCAATCCACGCACCTTAGCCTCCCAAAGGCGCTGGATTACAGGATGAACCACCGAGCCTGGCTGAGATTCTTTCTTTCTGCTTGGCTAATTCTGCTTTCCATGCTTGTCACTTTGTTATTTATTTCATTTACTATATTCTTTATTTCTGTCATGTCAGTTATCAACTCCTTCATTCTTTTGTCTTGTCTCTCCTCATTTCTATTCATTCTCTCTATTAACATATCGATATCTGGGTTTGTGGTTTGAGACCAGTCATTCTGGATCTCTTCATTGTTTGAGTTCCAAAGTCTATATTCCCAGTTCCTGTCATCCCAGGAGTCTGGCAGGTACCTGTGATCTTCCTTAGGTTTTCCTTCATTTGTGCTAGTTTCCCTCCCGCTTAGTCCCCCTCTTCAATTCTGTTGCTCAGTGATAGGGGGTTAGCTTTCACTTCTGTTTGCTCAATTGCCTATTCTTCCTTATGTAGAGGCTCTGAATTTGTTCAGTTTTGAAACAGGACTCAAGGTAGAGAGCTGTGTTGTTGATTTGCAGTTTTGAGATTTGATAAAAGTGTAATGGAGGGAGCTGTGGTTCAGAAGCTATCTTCAGATCACAGTATTCACTGACTGGCGTGTGGGACCCCTGAAACCTACTTCCCATTACCTTATAAACTGTCCATGTGGTGGAGGTTGTGTATGCCCAACCAATTTGGCCACTGCTAGATGTCCCATTCCAACTACATGTGTTTGCACTTGAATTAGTATGGGGGGGTGAGGCTTCTGACTCTCTAGTATGGTGCACCCAGACTATGCTTTCTTGGCAAATGCTGGTGATCCCAGAGGGGTGTGGAAATCATTGGATGCAGGCTTCCCAGAATCAAAGGAGCTAGAGAAGGTCCCCGCCAGGCTTGGGACAAAGAAAATGGTGCCAAAACGGCATCCACTGTTGTCTTATTCTCCAGCAGGACTCAGCTTCAGATCTCCTCCAGGCCTGTAATATATCTCCTCCAGAGCAACCAGCTTCAGTCTCACTTATCAGAAATGTTCAGGACTTTCCCACCAGGAAATCTGGCTATAACCCACTGGCAGTCTATATCTCCTTGCTGACAAACAGAACAGCTATTACTGACATCTTATGCCTGAGAAGACGCAAAAGGAACATGTCGAGATTCAGCCAATCTCTGCACTGCTGCAACTCCCACCATATCCTCTCATTTCATGGACTTAGGGAGATATCCACTTGGCAATTCCAGTGCCTTTTCAATCCTGGAAGGGAGTTCTTGTGATTAGCACTGAATTACTCTGCATTAATTCACTCCTCAAATTTCCATAATGCAATGCTCCATGTGGACATCCCTCTACTAAGAGGTTTCCATAATCCTTCTTTGGGTCAATTTAATCACACTATTGGTCACTCCCCATGGCTCAGTAAAATCCCAGCTACAGGGCTTCTATCTACCATTGCTCAGTTTCTGCAACATGGCTAGGAAAACCTCTTGCATTTCACCCAATGAACTGATTTTTCTCTTCTTCCATCCAAGCAGCAGCCATCCATTCAATGTGATGGCGTGAGGGGTTGGGGCCTCGGGAGGTAAGGGTGGAACCCTCATGAACAGGAATAATGTTCCTACAAAATACAAATTACAGAGAACTCTGTAGGTCTTCTTTCCATCAAGCAAGGATGCAATCAGAAGACTCCAAAGAACCCTCACCAGAACCCGACCATGCTGGTACTCTGATCCCAAACAGCTAACCTCTGAAACAGTTATAAATACATTTCTATTGCCTTTAAGCCATAGTCTATGGTACTTTTTTATAACAGCCTTATCTGACTAAGACAATAAGTAGCAAAGACCAAGGGGTCTCACTTACATCTGATGACATCACAGACAGTGGAAGGGTAAGTGAGTCACTTAGAATTCTCTCTCAAAAACTTTTTTTGCAATATTCAACAAAACAACCACTCAATGAGAATGTACTAAACCTCCTTCAGCACTGACTACTAAGTCAAAGACTGGGGAGGTTTAGGGATGGGACTAGACTAAGGACTAAAAACAAGAAAAGGTTTGAAGGAAGTACATTAATAATCCAGTGTGATTAAGTATTGAGAGAGATCACAGAAACCAAGGGCAGTGTAAATCCTAAGCAAAGATATGCTAATCGGGGGCTGTAATGACTAAGGAAGAATCTTGGAGGGTGGCTCAGATTCATAGACTGGGAAGAAGAACACAGGGTATGCCAGAGGCAAGGTGGACACAAGCACAGAAGCAATAGCATGATGCGCATGGGTAGGTGGGATAGACATCAGCTTTAGGAAGCCGAGATTCTGGTTGGAGAAATACTGGATGAGGGAAATGGGGCAAGGTAACTCATTTTAATTGCACCCCCTCCCCCACCACTTTGTGTGTAAAATAAAATTCAGCTCAGAACAAAAGCATAGAAAAGTGTCCTCGAAAGACAGTTTAGTTCAAGTTCACAATCACACACATAATTAAGCAGCAGCCAGCAATAACAATCTTTCACCTTCTGAACATTGTTTCTGAATAAATCAAAACTCACTAAGTATAGATGGTTTTATTCTAAAATATGTTAATATGCATCAGTCAATTATATATTAAGAAAGGACTGGCTCAGCCTGTAATTCCAGCACTTTGGGAGGCCGAGGCAAGTGGACTGTTTGAGCCCATGGGTTCGAGACCCATCCAGGCAACTTGGCGAAACCTCATCTCTATAATAAAAGAAAAACTAGCCAGGCGTGGTAGTGTGCACCTGTAGTTCCAGCTACTTGGAAGGCTGAGGCAGAAGGATCACCAGAGTCCAGCAGGTTGAGTCTGTGGTGGCTGGGAGCATGCCACTGCACACCAGTCTGGGCGACAGTGAGACTCCAACTCAAAAAAAAAAGGGACTAGGAATCTAATCATTCTGTCCCATGAGTCTGTTCAAACCAAATTAGATGAAATTGCCTCATATGCATATATGCATTCTTTTTTTTTTTGAGTCAGAATCTCACTCTTTCACCCAGATTGGAGGGCAGTAGCACACTCACAGCCACCACAGCCACGACCTACTGAGCTCAAGCAATCCTTTCGCCTCAGCCTTCCAAGTAGCTGGAACTACAGGTGTGTGCCATCATGCTTGGCTAGTTTTTCTTGATTTATTGTAGAGATGAGGTTTCATCAAGTTGCCCAGGCTGGTCTCGAACCCATAGGCTCAGACAATCCTCTCACCTGGGTCTCCCAAAGTGCTGGGATTATAGTCGTGAGCCACCGTTCCGGCCTCTCATCTGCCTTCTAAAGGATATCTTCTGTTAGATGTAGGTTTGATTATTTCTTTCTTATGGATGTCAGTGTCATTTCCCTGAATGGGCTTTGAATGGTGTAGCCTCTGAATTTAATAGCAAGTAATAAATGGCAAAGAAAATGGATGTAAGGTAATAACAATGAGTTTAACATTTCACCTAACTCTGGGGAAATATACAGTATTGCTTCCTGGGATCATAGGCCACTTGACCCTAAGAAGCGGTCCAGCAGTGGATCCAGACAGGCCACTACAAAGTGGGTTTTGTGGACCCTGTCAGATACACTCGGAGACTTTTGACTTTCCTTTAGGTGGTGATGCCTTTCCTTTCGGCCAATCTACTCGCACTCCAAACAAAGAAAATGGAGAATCACACAATCAGGGTTGGAGAGGCCTGCCCTGCCTGACACCCGGGGTTAGTGTGCCTGAGTCACCATTCATTGTGTGCCCATGGGGATACCGGGCACTGGACAGTTAAGAACCCCTGACCCACATGTGGCGACACCTGTCCCTCCCCGCGTACCACCACCGGCCTGTAGCTGTCAGAGGACCATGACACCCCGCTTGGGCCACTCACGCCCCCACACTGCTGGCTGTTGGCAGCCAGGCTGCTGGTGGCCATTTTGGCAGAGGTGAAGGCAATGTTGGCAGCCTTGAAGCAGGCACTGAGCTACAGCTCCGTGGTCCTCCTGGGTACCTTGACCCCTGCCCCACCCTTCCCTCTCTCTCCTTCCCCATACTCCCTCTATCCCGACCAGACCAAGAATGGCCAGTGCCCTTTGTCCCAAGGCCCCTCCCCCCTCATTCCATATTCTGATAGGTGGGAACTCCAGAAGGGTAGTGGCCTTCCAAGGGTGGCACCTTGCGTGGGGCTTTTTGTCCCCCGAGTTCGATTTTTATTTAATTTATTCATTTTGTATTTATTATAGATTTGTGGGGTGTAAGTCAGGATTAGCTATACAAGCAGTCTGCCTGCAGGTGAGGTTTGGACCTCCAGCTGACCCTCACTTCCTCTGGTTTAGGACTAAGTATCCTTTGTGATGCTTGGTGCCCCCTCCCTCTCTCCTTCCCTCCACTGGCAGTGTTCATTGACTGCCCATCCTTCCCTCGTGCAAATGTGATTAATGTTCAGGTCCCATTTATGAGAGAGAACATTTGGTATTCAGTTCTTTGTTTCTGTGCTAGATCACCAAGTATGATGGTCTCCAGCTCCATCCAATTTGCTGTGAAATCCATGCTTTTATTATTTTTGACTATGTAGTGCTCCATGGTGTATATGTACCACATTTTCTTTATCCAGTCCATACTTGATGGGCACTGGGGTTGGCTTCATGTTTTTGCTATTGTGAATAGTGCAGCTGTAAACTTTAGAGTGCAGATTTTATCTTTTGGTAGAATTATTTATGTTCCTCTGGGTATATTTCCAGGAGAGGGATTTCTGATTCATATGGGAGGTTGCTCACTCTTCAGCCAGGCCTAATCCAAACATACAAAGCTGTGTTGGCAGTCACTGGCTCATTTCTCCTAGATGCTGAGGAGCTCTGGTTCTGGTCAATAAATATTCCTGAGTGTACAGCCTATCCTACAAATTCACCCTTACAGACATTGCAACCTCACTCTTCCTATACCAGGTCCCTTGGTCTAATGGGCTCATTGCCTTCCTCCTGATGCCTTCCTCCTCTTTCCTCTTGTCTTCCTTTTTCCTTTGTCGTTCTAGCTCTCGTTCTCTTAGTTCATTCCCCACGCTTCTACTGCCTTATCCTACTTCCTTCTTTCTCCTCTTGTCAACCATCCAGGCAAAAATTTGTGAAGTGCTTGACTCCTTTGGGCCACTCTTTGAGCTTAGGACTAGAATATGTAGTGTGTGAAATATGGCGCCTACCTTTAAGAAGCACAGGAGGGCTGGGCATGGAGGCTCAACCCTGTAATCCCAGCACTTTGGAAGGTCAGGGTGAGTGGATTGCCTGAGCCCACGAGTTCGTGAACAGCCTGGGCAATTTGGCGAGAACTCGCCTCTACAGAAAATCAGAAAATTAGCGGGGTGTGGTAGTTCACCTGTAATTCTGGTTACTAGAAAGGCTGAGGGGGAAGAATCACCTGAGCCCAGCAGGTCAACACTGGGGTGGCTGTGAGCATGCCACTTCATTCCAGCCTGGGCAACAGAGTGAAACTCCAACTCAAAAAATAAATAAATAAATAAAATTGGGAGATTATCTAAGTGGGTCTTATCTAACCGCATGAGCCCTTTAAGAGCTACCTTCTACTGTGTTCTCCATCTGGTAGCAGAAGCGGACATGGAATCTGAATCTGGCCTGAAAATTGCTGACCTGGAAATGGGGGCAATCACATGTAAGAACTGGAGCGTGGTCTTTAAGCGCTGATGGTGATCCCTAACTGAAAGAAGCAAAGGGAAGGAAGACCTCGGTCCTCTCACTGTAGCGGATGAGATTCTGTCTACAACCTGATGAGCTTGCAAGAAAATTCTTCCTCAGAGCCTCTGGATAAGAGTCCAACCTAGGGCAACCCCTTCGGGTCCCCTCCCACTGTGGGAGTTTTTCTGTCCTCTCAATCAATCCTGCTTTCTCACTTAAAAAAAACCTGGCTATAGCTCGACTTTGGCATTGAAAGAATCTACGTTGAAAAGCCAATTAGATCAGACTTATGAGATTTCTGATCTTGCTTGGAACTAGGAGTTAATAAGGGGTATTGTCTTAAGCTGTTAAATGTATAATAATTACTTATGCAGCAACGAAAATTAATACTGAGGATAATTCACGATTACTGTCTTTTTCTACAGAAACTAAAGGGTCTAGATATCACTTCCCCTACCTCCATACACACAGCAGCAGGCACATGCACATCTTTCAATGACAATATTTTATTTTTCTTGCTCCTAAAAAGCTTCACTAAGTGGTAACTTATTCCTTTCCATAAATATTCTTCTCATAAAACTTGTTGTTGTTGTTTTTTTGTTTGTTTTTTGAGTTGGAGTTCCACTCTGTAGCCCAGGCTGAAGGGCAGTGGCATGCTCACAGCCACTGAAGCCTCAATCTGCTGGGCTCAGGCGATGCTTCCACCTCAGCCTTCCAAGTAGCTGGAGCTACAGGTACTCACCACCACACCTGGCTAATTTTTTGAATTACTGTAGAGATGAGGTCTCGCCAAGTTGCTCAGGCTAGTCTCAAACCCCTGGACTCAGGCAATCCTCTCGCCCCCACCTTCCAAAATGCTGGGATGACAGCCACCATGCCTGGCCAGATCTTATTCTTAGTAGCCAAAGGAGTCTGAGGGTTTGAGGGGAATCATGAAGAGAAGGACAAAAAAATGAGTCAAAAGAAAAAGTAATCTGAGAAGAGTAAGAAAAAAGATGACTTAGGTCCCAAAAGAAGAGAGACAAGATCTTCTGTTCTAAAAGTTTGTCGTCACTGTATTTTACATCCTGTCTTTGGATGATTATAATTATGCTTACAATTTCCCCACCCTTATCCCCGTGAACTGGATCCTCTTTACTATGCACAAACACCAATGACTTATGCTGCTTTGAATGAGTGACTATTCCTTCTAAAAACGATAACAATAAAATTTGAGCAAACCTGAAAAAAAACCGTATTAGCATATTTAGGGTCACACATCATGCTTAGAAGTTTGGACTTTACCCTGAGAGCATGCTTGTAGGTCAGTGCTCTTTTTTTTCAATATTTTATTAAGAAAAATTTTACGCATATGGTAAATTTGAAATAATTTTAAGTAAATACTCCTACACTCACTACCTCAATTGTACCCTTAACATTTTATTGTTCTTGCTTTATCACATATCTATCCATCCCTCTACCCACCCATTAACCTATCTTACTCTTAGGCACTTCAAAGTAAATTGCAGACATCCAGGCATTTCCTCCTAAATTCTTTAACATGTATATATGATTAGAGTTCTATATTTATTTACAGTAAAACAAGTTTTTTACTGTTTTATGTCATCAAAGTTTCTACATAAAATTTACATACAATGAAATGCACACATTCATTTATTTTCATAATCAAAACTATATTATCATTGCCCCAGAACGTTACCTTATGCTTCTCACATTTTTTTTCCTTTGTTTGCTTAGTTCGTTAGTTAGTTATTTTAGAGACGAGGTTTCTATACATATTCCAGGCTGGACTCAAACTCCTGGGCTCAAGTCATCCTCCTACCTCAGGTTCTTGAGTAGTTGGGACTACAGGTACACTTCCCTGCATTCAGCCTATATGTTTGTTTTTATAGAAAAGTGCTAGACCCCTTTTTTAAAAGTGGCCGTGCCATTTACACCTGCACCATGTTTTGAGCGTGCTCCTTGCTCTACAACGTCATCATTTGGTGTTTCACTCCTTTTAATCGTAGCCATTCTTGTGGGTGTATAATAGTATCTCACTATATTTTTAATTTGCATTCCCTGATTACTAACAATGCCAAAAACTTTTTCATGTGCCTGCTGGTGGGTGCACGCATTCCTTTGTGAAATATCTGTCTGTAACTTTTCCATTTTTATTGGATTCAGTTAAGTCTTCCTGAGGGCAATTGGGGGTTTAAAGTAAGGCAGAGAAATAATCAGTTTGCCACTAAAGATCAACTTGATTAAAGATTAACTGTTGAAATAAACATTAGCAAGTAAATGCTAAAGGACTATGGCTATTGTGCAAAAAAAAAAGATGAGTAGCTTACCTGGGGGCGTAGGGTAGGAATAAATAGGAGGGAAAAAATTAACTTCTGTGCTAAAACTAGCAGGACTTAGGGACGATTGAATTTGAGGGATAAAGGGAAAAGGAAGTATTTTTAAACATTCCTCAATTTCTGGTTGGCGTAGATGCTGATATTGTCACTGAGATGGGAAAGGCAAGAAGGAGAATGAGGCCTTTGTTTTTTCCTGCTTTGGTGAGGAGGGTGTGCGTGTGTGTGTGTGTGTGTGTGTGTGTGTGTGTGTGTGTGTGTAGTTTTGAGTGCACTGGATCTGAAATGATTGTGGAACATCATATGGAGAGCTGGCAACTGACTATATCCCAAGCTTCTATTTCAAATATGAGTTCCAAGCACATGAGGGCAGTAAAACAAATAGAGCCGATATAACACCAGACTGGACTGATTGAGAAGATAACCTCTGTGACCACCATTTAATAACAATTATCATTCTTCCTTAATGTTGAAGAGAGGCCGGGCTCGGTGGCTCAGCCTGTAATCCCAGCACTTTGGGAGGCCAAGGTGAGTGGATTGCCTGAGTCCACGGGTTCGAGACCCACCTGGGCAACTTGGCGAGACCTCATCTCTACAATAAATCAAAAAATTAGCCGGGCATGGTAGCGCGCGCCTGTAGTTCCAGCTACTTGGAAGGCTGAGGTGGAAGGATCGCCGGAGCCCGGCAGGTCGAGGCTGCGGTGGCCAGGAGCAGTCACTGCACTCCAGTCTGTGTGACAGAGTGAGACTCCAACTCAAAAAAAAAATGTTGAAGAGAAGACAACAATTACTGATAAGACTGTTCTAAGGAATAAATGCTTAAAAGGGTGTTTAGCAGCACAGTATCTGGAGTTAGTAAATTTACAATAAATGGTAGGTGTTATTACTGAATGATTTAGAAATCACAGAACAGCAGCGAGCCAAAGGATGTATGAAGTTGAGTTTAAACTCCTGACAGACCAGATACAGCTCTGTCCTTAAGGACTTCACAGTCTCATTTGCTTCTTAAAGGCAGGCGCCATATCTTACACTGCATACCCCAGTGCTTAGTTCAGAGTGGCTCAAAGGAGTCAAGCACTTCACAAATTTTGACTGGATGGTTGACAAGAGGAGAAAGAAGGAAGTGGCATAAGGCAGCAGAAGCACAGGGAAGAAACTGAGAGAAAGAGAGATAGAACTGGAAAGGAAAAAGAAAGACAAGAGGAAGGAGGAGGCAAGATGCAGGCAGCAGGAGAAAGGCAACGAGCACATTAGGAGGCCAAGGGACCTGGTACGGGAAGAGTATGGTCCCAATGTCTGTAAGGGTGAATTTGTAGGATAGGCCATACACTCAGGAATTTTTTTTATCAGAACCAGAGCTCCTCAGCAGCCAGGAGAAATGAGCCAGCGACGACTGCCAACACAGCTTTGTATGTTTGGAGTAGGCCTGGTTGAGGAGTGATGGTCTCAGAGAGGAGTGATGTTGGACAGTTGGACTGTGGTCCTTCTAGACCAGGTCTCCAGGACCGATTTTGCCACCTTTGGGGATGCCCAAGCCCCAGCAAGCCCTCCCATACGATCTAGTAATACCTTTCCTGGGAATATACCCAGAGGAACATAAATCATTCTACCAAAAAGATATCTGCATACTAATGTTCACAGCTGCACTACTCACAATAGCAAAAACATGAAGTCAACCTCAGTGCCCATCAGAAGTGGACAGGATAAAGAAAATGTGGTACATAAACACCGTGGAGTACTACGCAACCATAAAGAAGAACAAAATCAGTCGGGCATGACAGCTCAAGCCTATAATCCCAGCACTTTGGGAGGCTGAGGCGAGAGGATTGCCTGAGCCCAGGGGTTTGAGACCAGCCTAGGCAACTTGGCAAGACTTCATCTCTACAATAAGTCAAAAAAATTAGCCAGGCATGGTGGTACCTGCCTGTAGTTCTAGCTACTAGGAAGGCTAAGATGGAAGGATCATCTAAGCCCAGCAGGTCAAGGCTGTGGTAGCCGTGAGTGTGCCACTGCACTCCAGTCTGGGTGACAGAGTGCGACTCCAACTCAAAAAAAGAAGAAGAACAAAATCATGGATTTCACAGCAAACTAGATGGAGCTGGAGACCATCATACTTGGTGATCTAGCACAAAAACAAAGAACTGAATACCAAATGTTCTCTCTCATAAGTGGGACCTGAACATTAATCGCATTTGCATGAGGGAAGGATGGGCAGTCAACGAACACTGTCAGGGGAGGGAAGGAGAGAGGGAGGGGCACCAAGCATCATCACTAAACCAGGGGAAGTGAGGACCAGTTGGAGGTCCAAACATCACCTTCAAGCAACCTGCTTGGATAGCTACTCCTGACTTGTACCCCACAAGTCTACAATAAATTTAAAATGAATAAATTAAATAAAAACAGAACTCAGGGGGGAAAAAAGCCCCATGTGAGGTCCCACCCTCGGAAGGCCACTGCTACCTATCAGAACCTGGAACGTAGCAGGGAGGGGCCTCGGGACAAAGGGCACTGGCCATTCCTGGTCTGGTCAGGACACAGGGAGTATGGGGAAGAAGAGCGAGGGAAGGCATGAGGGAAGGGCGGGCAGGGGTCAAGGTGCCCAGGACAAGCTGTAACTCAGGGCCTGCTCCAAGGCTGCCAACATCACCTCCACCCTTGCTCAAACTGCCGCCAGTGGTCTGGCTGCCAACAGTCAGCAGTGCAGAGACATGAGTGGCCCCAAGCCTGGTGCCATGGTGAGGAAGGGGCCCTTCTAAAACAAAGAGATAAGGGCCTTCCCAGAATAGGAAAAGAATGTGTTAAAGAGAAAGTGACATGGCGTAGTCAATAACTAAGTGCGCGTGAGTAACCCAGGTACAACCCTGTGCCACAAAATACCCAATCAAAAATGCAGGTTGCCTTATAAGGGCGACAAAGGGGCTAAAATGTCATACAAGGCAATGCCCCACTGTGTTCTGGGCTCAGCCTTTGGATGTAAATCCGCTGGGCCAGTGCCCTCACAAATAAATGCTGCTTCCTGGCAAAAAAGAAAAAAAAAGGCTTTAATGTCTTGTCTCTTTCTGTAAAGAATCCTGCCACATCTCGGGTGCATTGACTGGGAATCAGGAGGCAGAGATGATGTTGTCACCGGGGTGCAACCCCCAAGACACCAAAAGTGGTGACCTCACCTGGTGCCAGTTGATCCATAGGGGAAAAGCCCTCCCGGCGTCTGAAGGAAGGACTCTGGGAGCACGAAGGGAGCACCGCCTGTCAGACTGGTAAGAACCCAGGTTCAATTTGGTAAAGCCTGCTCCTAAGAGGCAGAATAGGAGCCCGATCACCTCCCAGAATTGCCCAAGTATTCCCACAGGCGACAAAACCGTAACTCTAAGGCGCTGGGCAGTGGGTTGGAAACGTTGTGTGAATATGAGAGAATAAGATACTACCTAGTGACAAAGTGAAAGTAGAGTCAGGAAAAATCATGAAATCTGCAAGAAACCTCCAGTAAGGAGGGATTAAACCTTTCTGGGAGGGCCTGAAGTCTTAAGGTCTGCAAGAAATCTCCATTATGGGAATTGAGCGCCCTTTTGGAAAAATTCCAGAATTGCACAAACTAACCTGGTAACCAAGAATGGGTAATACACAGTCTAAGCCTAGGAAAGAAGGTTGAAAGCACTCCCTTAAAATTCCCCCAAATTTTAAGGGCAAATGTTGGAAGACTGGAAAAATCATTCCAGAACCAAAAAGAAGGGGGAAAAGAAAATGATTGGATTTTGTTTTATCTGGAAAAAAAAAAACCTAAACGTCAGCCTTCAGTCTTTTGTCCAGAATGTGGTTCTAATAAAGATTGACTTTGCCAAATTTTAATAATGTATGTAAATAATAAGTCCTCTGTTTCATCTGAGAAAAAGACTATACCCTTTGCTGGCAATCACAGGCCCTTCCCGTGTTCCCTCTTAAAACGGGTAATGTGAAAAGGAAAGAAAAAAAAAAAGAATCTGAGCCCACAGAGGAAAGGGAAAAGCCTTGGGATCCACTTTCCTGTATTCCCCCACCTTATAATCCTCTAAAAGACCAGGAGTGTGAGGGGGGAGAATGGTCAGAAACAAGAATTTATCAGGAATTCAGGAGTCAAAACCCCCAAGCTCCCAACATATTTATCCTAGTTCAGAAAGGAAATTGGAACAATGCCAAAAAGATACTGAAAGATTTCCCTTTCTTCCTGAGGAGTCAGGCAAAATATAAACTATTCCCCTTAAGGGAAGTCCCACTGGGACAAGGAAAAATTGGTTTTGTAAGTGCTCCACTCACCAGTACAGAAGTAAGACATTTTAAGAAAAAAAATAAAATCACTTCTAGAGGACTCACTAAAATTGGCTGATCAAGTTAATCAGTTCCTTAAACCTAACATATATACTTGGGTGAAACTAATGTCAATTATAAATATTTTGTTTACTCAGGGAAAAAAGGACTGATTCGGTGAGCAGCTATGTCCATCTGGGAGCAAAACCATCTCCCAGACCCAGGTGGACAGCCGGCTAAAAAGAAGTATCCAAATACTGACCCTAGATGGGACAATAATAACCCAGGAGACAGAGTAAGAATGCAAGACGTGAGGGAACTAATGACTAAGGGCATTCGGAAACCTGCCCCAAGGTCTCAAAATGTTTCTAAGACTTTTGAAGTTCAGCCCCCCAAAAAAGGGAGAAAACTCCCACAACTTTTTTTGCAATGACTCAGGGACCAGATGAAAAAATATTCTGGATTAGATCCAGAAAACTCTGTAGGACAAAAACTGTTAAAAGTAAACTTCGTTACTAAAAACTGGCCTGACATTTCAAAAAAAGTTACAAAAGCTAGAGGGATAAAATGAAAGGACCATTAAAAAGCTGTTGAGGAAAGCGCAGAAAGTGTTTGTTAGATGAGAAGAAAAAAAACGGAGGCAGAAGGTTGAAATTATGATAAGCACTGTCAAAAATGTGGTTCAGAAACAAAGGAATGGGAGCCCCCGTGAGTGGGATCCAAAAGCCCAAGGTAAGAAAAGAAGCAGCCCTAAGGGGAACAGGACAGGAAATTGTGATCCAAAGGAAACTTTAAAAGTTTGGGGGCTTAACAAAATATTGTAGATTGTGGATTAAATTTTATGCAACTAAAACGAAAGGCTTATATTCTAAACTTTTTTTTTTTAAGGCCCCAAATCTTAAGGGAACTAAGGAAAAATTACAAAATTTAAAAAAAAAAAAAAAACTTAAAGCAAGCCTTAATTACTGCTCCTGTCCTAGCCCTCCCTTCTTTCAAAAAACAAATTTTTTTTAAAAAAAATCTTTTGACTATTTCCTCTACCTTATTCTCTCTTAGATCGAAAGGGCTCTTTGCTCAAACCCCTCCTCTAGAGTTGACAGTTCACCAGTTCCAACTTGATTAAATGCTAATCAAGTCCTGGAAGGAGACTAAACTCCAACCAAGCTGGGAAAAACCCTATTAAGTGCTTCTGATAACTGAGACAGCCATATGAACTGCTGAAAAAGGGTGGATGCATCATACTCACGTCAAGAAATCACCAAGGAAGTTATAGTACCAGAAAACACTCCCATTAAATGGGAAGTCTCTCAAACTAAACGACTGAAACTGAAATTCAAGAAAACCTAATGTATTCCTCTGTACATTTTCTCATAGCACTGCCAGTTGCATTTCTTATCATATGTATGTTTATTGCTTTTATCATTAAACATATTTGCAAGGGCCTTTGCAATCCTGAGCAACCATGAAACCTTTGTTTACCTTGAAGGTATTACTAATTCTAGCCATAGTAATAAACAAAAGCAAAGGATGGTTTATTATTAATATCACTAAAACTAACTCCCCAATAGCTATTAAATTTGATGCCTGTTCTGTCCTGTCATGTTGAAAGTCTTCACGACCAAAAAAAAGTTATCTGTGGTTGACAAATACCTTTATCCTGATACCACTGCTAAAGATGGTCTAAAATGTATCAAAACAAAACATGGAGGGGCTGGCCCTTATGTTAAGAATAGCATTACTTTACTCACCACAAATAACACTTGCTGGGACTGGTCTAGTGTCTTTTGAACCACTCAATTTAAAAAATGGACAGTTCTAGTTAAAAAAATAAAATTCAACTTATAAGAGGGGCTACTCCTCCTAGTTGTCAACATTTACAATGTAACCCATTGTTATTAACAATAACCCAACCTCCACTCATAGACAGAAATCCTGTGATACCTCAAAAATATGGGTTAGAAGCAGCCTTATCTGGACAGGACCCTCTAGTTAAATTTTAAATAAAATTAATTGCAACGCCTCCCACATCTTCACTGTCCATCCATACTACCCCATCCCTTAATCCAAAATCCTTTACAGCTTTGGGAATTAAGCCAAACTAACCCCAAGAATAATCCTGGCAAGGTAATGATTATGAAAGTAAGAGACTTAAAACAAACTCTAGAGGTTAAAACAGGATATGAGAACACAAATGCCTGGGTTGAATAGATAAAACATATAGTAACAAGCCTTAACAAAAGTGATTGTTATGCTTGTGCCACAGGTAGGCCACAGGCTCAAATAGCCCCAATCCCCATTAACTGGGACACAGACCTCAAAGGAATAAGTTGTCTGTTGGCTCTATATCAAGATAAGGACCCATGGGGGTACAGGACTTGCTGCAGTCGCTCCCCGAGCCGCTTGTACACACGTCAGATCCGAAGGTGTATCCTCCCTTCTCCATAGACAAGACAAATCACTCATCTTGTCTCTCCAGACGAGGGGATCGTTTCACTACTCCTGTGGGCATCTGCAAACCTGTACCCATGTTCTTGATGTCTCTAGGCCAACTGAGGGCAACTACTCGAACTTTAACATCCCTCAAGCGGCTGTTTGGTGGTACCGTAAAGGTAGGACAATTCGAGCCCAGTTGCCACCCAGATGGATGAAAATCATGCTTTGGTTTGATTGCCCAATCCATTCACCCTGGCATTTCAAAACCCACTAAAATCTACTAAAAGAGTCAAATGAGGCTCACAGAGCTGGGTCGTCCCCGCTGGGTGTCCTGCTATCTGGGAGCTCTGCGTGTCTTCCTTTCAGCCTCCATGGTCCTGTGTCCCGCAGGTCCTGGGACAACTGAAGGGAGGACTCCGTGACACCTGGAAGCCGGGAATGTATGTGACTTGTCGAGATAATCTCATCTCAGAAGAAATCCCAGAGGAGGAGGAGAAAGAGGAAGAAATGACTGTTTTTCAGGGGCTGTTGACATTCATGAATGTGGCCATAGAGTTCTCTCCAGAGCAATGGGATGCCTGGACCCCGCTCCGCAGATTCTGTACAGGGATGTTGAAAGAGGTTCCGCGCCAGTAATGACTCCACACCCGGCCAGGACCAAGAGATTTATTAAAGCGGCTGTTACAGAGGGGATCTGTAACGGGAAAAAAAGAAAAAGAGAGAGAGAAAGAGAGAGTAAGAGAGAGAGAGGAAGTGGGAGAGAGGCGGGGAGAGAGCTGCAGAGAGGGAGAGAGCGACAGCGAAAGAGAGAAACAGAGACTGAGAGAGAGTTGCGGGGAGAGGGCTGTATTTATCAGCCTGACAGGGGCCGGAAGGGGCCGTGCTATGTTCCTATTGGAGGAGCTGCATGGGAGCAGGGTGGGGCCAATGCCGTGTTGTAGTCCTATTGGACGCATAACAAAGCTGGCTAAGGATTGGAGGCTTGCAGGTTTGAAATTGGCAGGCGGGAAGGTTTGAAATTTAAGCGCCCAGAATTGTGCTCACAGAAGCCGGGACCTAGGGCCTCTGTTGTCTGGTGTGTCGGCGCCATTTTGGGAGCTGCCCCTCTGGTCGCTTCCTGCACCCTTCAGATGCGATGTTAGAGAACCACAAAAACCTGGTTTCCCTGAGCCTGGCCGTCCCTCAGTCAGACCTGATCTCTTGTCTGGAGCAAAGGAAGGAGCCCTGGGATGTGAAGAGACACATGTTAGGCAATCTACCAGCAGGAGTGCAGCAACACGCTTAAGGGACACTGCAGCCTTGACCTGCTGGGTTTGGCCATCCTTCTGCCTCAGCCTTCAAAGTGGCTGGAACTACAGATGAACGCCACCACACCCAGCTAGTTTTTGTGATTTGTTGTAGAGACGAGGTCTCACCAAATTGCCAAAGGAAGGTCTCAAACCCCTGGGTTCAGGCAATCTCTTGCCTCGGCCTCCCAAAGTGCTGAGCCACCATGATTTTCTGCTTTTTAAAGGCTGAGAAATACTTGGGTTCAAAATTGTTCTATGTGATGAAAGGTGATTGGGTGTTTTCCAACTAATTTTTTGTGAATAATGTTAAAGTAAATACAAATGTGAGAATCTCTCTTGACTTGACTGAAAACATAAGGATTGATTTCTGTGGAGTCTTTTTCAGTGTATTCGTCTGCCTTTCATCACAGCACCAAACTGCTTTGTTTCCTGTAGCTTTGTAATAGGATTTGAAATCAGAAAAGTGTCTTGACACCAAATTTTGGGTGTTGTTGTTAAGGTTTTTTGGTTCTTTGTGGACTCTAGAGATTGATATAATTTTTAGGGTTGCTTTTTCTTTTTATATCTGCCAAAAGGACACGGGGAATTAGGCAGAGATTAAGTTAAATCTTTAGATCACTTAAGTTAGTATAATTTCCACATATTCAAGGATTTTCTAGCTTTCATTTTACTAATGATTTTGTAGTTTTATTCCATTTGGATCAGAAAAGACAGTTTATAAAATTGTAGTCTTCTAAACTTCATTAAATCTTGTGTGTGGCCTAGTAGGTCATTTATCAAGGAGAGTGGTAAATAAGCTATTGAGAAGACTATACATTTTGTAGTTGTATGGACTGTTCACTTTACATATACTTATCAGGACTCTATGACTTACAGACTTGTTCAGAGCCTCTATTTTCTTATTAATATTTTGTCTGGACTTGTTATTCATTACTAAAAGTGGAGTATTGAAGCGTCTTGCCATTAATGTGTTGCTATTTCAATCTATTATTTTAACTTTTATTGCCTATGTATGAGTAGCTGGATAGAAGATAGCCTTATTTAGAATATCCTTTTTGTCTGTTGTGTCACCTGTTTTTCCTTGAAGTATGTTTTGTCTATGAGGTAGTTTTAAACTTAAAGTAAGGTTTGCCTAATGACCACCCAGCTCTTATGTCATACCCATTTTCTGGAATACCTTTGCTATCCTGTCACTTTTAGGCAATTTGCATCGTCAGAGTTAAAGTGTCAGTCTTGTTAAAAAAAAAAAAAAAAAAAGAAGAGTTAAATGATCATTACCTAAATCACCAGTACCCGGCTCATTTGACTCTTTTATATATATACATATATATATATATATGTATATATATATATATACATATATATATATATATATATAAATGCTATAGGAATCCCTAGGGAAGTTTCTAATAAATTCAAAGATCGAAATCAAATAGCTACAGGACTTAAATCTCTCTTTTGGTGGGTAAGTATAAATAAAAATTTAAACTGAATCAATTATATATATATAATAATCAACAAAGATTTATTAACCATACTAGAAATGCTATTTTAAAATTGCTAAACAATTAAATGCTCCTAGTAAAATGACATAAAAATATCATATGGCCTTAGACATGATGCTAGCGGGAAAAAGGGGAATATATGTCATGCTAAAAAAAATGCTGTACTTCCCGCAAAGTGGGCGGGATCTTGTGTTAGGGTCTATCCGACCCTCCTTCTTCCTGTTCACACTTGCCAGAGGAAAATACTTAAAAGTCCAAGTTTACAAAAACTGGGACACCAAAAAAAATGGCATGCCTTACAAACTGGCAACTGGAAAAATGATGTGGCCCTCTAAATGTATTATCCAATACCATGGCCTGGCTACCCGGGCAGAGAACGGGTCTCAGGGCTATCAGACCCCCATTTACATGCTAGACTGCATAATTTGACTATAGGCAATTGTTAAAATTATAAATAATGAAACTGCAAAGGTCCTTAACATACCAGCCAAACAGTAAACCAAAATGTACAATGCTATTTATCAAAATCACCTAGCCTTAGACTGCTAGCTTGCTTTTAAAGAAGGAGTTTATGGAAAATTTAACCTGGGCAACAGAGTGAGACTCCGACTCAAAACAAAAACAAAAAAGGTTAAAATGTTACCTTTTATGTTCTGTATATTTTACCACAATTTTGGCATTTAGTGTCTCTTGAAACAAGGGTGAGGTCATCTATAGAACTAAAATGCAGAAGTACTGGGACAAAATGAAATTTTAAGATGTTGAGTGGTATTAATCCTGGAACATGGTTGTATTAACATGTAAAATGCACACATGATTCATTGACTCATTCAATAAATATGTATTAAGTGGCTTTGTGTGTCAGTCACTGTTGTAGGCACTAGAATGCAGCACTGGAAACAAAGTCATAACTCCCTGCTTCATGGAGCTGCCACAAACTTTTTGTTGTTTTTTTTTAAGTATATAAAAGTGATGGGAAAGATTTGACTTTGGACCACCAAATCATCCCTCCTTTTTTTTTTTTTTTTTTTTAAATATTTTGAGTTGGAGTCTCTCTCTGTCGCCCAGACTGGAGTGCAGTGGCTGCTCCCGGCCACCGCAGCCTCAACCTGCTGAGCTCCGGCGATCCTTCCGCCTCAGCCTTCCAAGTAGCTGGAACTACAGCCACGCGCTACCACGCCCAGCTACATCCCTCCTTGTTCAAGAATTTCTTCTTGGCTTCCTCTTACACTTTCTTATAAGGAAGCTTTAGTTCAATGAAGAGAGGAAAGCTTCTAGAAAATTCTAAAATTGGATTAAGGGAGCTTGGCAATGATCAAGTCAATCTTCTCAGTGCAGCAGGAAGGTTAGAATTCTGGGCCTGATACCAGGAAGGCCTGGATGTGAATCCCACCTCCTCCAGCAAGTGTCTGTGTGACCCACAGTGAATCATTTAACACATCTACACCTCAATGTCCTCACCTGTAAAACAGAGCCAGTGCGAGAGATGAGGTTACACAGAATGTAGCTGCCTTGGCTGCTGGGACTGAGCTGGATGTGTCAGCTTTCCCGGACTTCCTTTATTCCTTCATTCAGCAAATGTTTTCTGAGAGCCTATGCACCAGGAACTAAGGTGTTGTAGATCTTTTTCAGATGCTCAAAATATATTGATGATGGTGGTGCTAAAAACTGGATATATATTGATTGAATTGTATCCCCTCAAAACTCACATGTTGAAGACCCAACCCCAGAACCTCAGAATGTAACTATTTAGAGAAAAGGTCTTCAACATGGTGATTACATTAAAATGAGGCCATTAGGGTGCAGCCCTAATCCAACAGGATTGGTGTTCTTATTAGAAGAGGAAGAGACACTAGGATGCCCATGCACGGAGAAAGGCATGTGAGGGCTCAGGGAGAAGGCGCTGTCTATAAGACAAGGAGAGGGGCGTCAGGAGAAGCCAACCTACCAACACCTTGACCTTGAACTTCTAGGCTCCAGAACTGTGAGAAATAGATGTTTGTTGCTTAAGTGGCCCAGTCTTTATTTTACTATGTCAGCCCTAGCAGACTAATAGAGTTGGTGAATAGAACAAGTTATCTGCCCTCACAGAGGGCATAGTCTAACGCACTATCCCTTAAAGTATAAGTGCGCAACTGCTATGAGAACTTACATCTGTGAACACAATAATTCTCAGCACTGGCCTGATACGTAGCAAGGGCTCAGAACACAAGAGTCCTGCAGTCTTTGATAGACATGGGGAAAGGAAACCAAGGCCCCAAGAGAAGGTGGGACTTACCTCGGATCTCAATAGTTTCATCTTTGACCCCACTGGTAACCTAAGGAAAATTCATCACTCTTAGGCCTTCAACTCCTTAGTTCCTGGAGTAGCAAGCATCATAAAGTTTCACTAAGGCATTGGGTAGAGCTTTTTTAGAATAACTTAAAACAACAAAGAATAAAAATAGCAAATCTCATTACTCTCAGAGATGAATGGACATGAACTTTTCCAACTCTAAAAGGAAATAAAACAGAATGCAGCATTATCTGAAGTCTACCAAGAGATCTGGTCTATTCTGCATCAAAGAACCCCACCAATAAATACCACTGTTTTTAAATTTCTGTAAGAGAAAACTAGCCACCCTGAATTTTAAATTAGGAATTTCATATCTGAAAATGTCACCTACAGAAACAAATCTAAGAAGGAGGAGAACAAAAGCATTGTGCACAATATGCCTAGAGAGAAAAATGAAAGAAACTTAAACATCCATTAACTGAGGAATGACTGAGTGTATTCCACTCAGCAGAACATTATTCAGCCATAACAAACTCTATGTAGGACACCTTTATGGGAAATACTTACGCCATCAGGTCAAGTAAAAAAATAAAATATAGAGTTGCATGCAGAATATGAAGTAATCACAGTTTGGGATACATTAAAGACTAAGCATATTAATATACCAGTGGGAAATACACTAAAACATTAATAGTGATTGTCTCCATCTGTCTCCTCCACTGTATTTTCCAAATTATCTACTATTACAGACATATTCCTTTCAATATAGGAGCAAGAAAAAAATTGATTTTTTAAAAATATATTTTACAGCCGGGCTCGGTGGCTCAGCCTGTAATCCCGCGCCTTGGGAGGCTGAGATGAGTGGATTGCCTGAGTCCGCAGGTTCGAGACCCTGCCTGGGCAACTCGGCGAGACCTCATCTCTACAATAAATCAAAAACTAGCCGGGCGTGGTAGCGCACGCCTGTAGTTCCAGCTACTTGGAAGGCTGAGCGGAAGAATCGCCGGAGCCCAGCAGGTTGAGGCTGCAGTGGTCGGGAGCGGCCCCTGCACTCCAGTCTGGGCGACAGAGTGAGACTCCAACTCAAAAAAGTAAAATAAAATAAAATATAATAAAATATATTTTACAATGTCAGGAAAATATATAGCCTGAATTTTCCCCTCAAAATGAGTCTTTTTTTTTAACCATGTTTCCTTTTAATTGAGTACTTAATTCACACTGTTTCCTCTCTTGGCTGCTATTCTGGTGACTATTAGGTCCCCACCTCTCAAGAACGTTGCATCTGACTAGACTAGAGCCGCTGTAAAGATGGGCCAGGGGTTTCAGAATAGCAAGAAACAGCAAAAACCAGCCTTTCCCTTCACTTAGAAGGGGATTTGGATGGGAGGGTCCAAATCTCCTGTCCAAACACAAAACCTGGAGCTCATCACCAACACAGAAATCAAAATGTATCAGGAATGAAGTACTGTACCTCCTCGTATACTCAAGGCCAAAGTGAATTTTGAGGACTATGTATCTGACCTCCTCTAGTAAAAATGGCCCCAGTCCAGCATTTTTAAAAAGCAGATGTTTTTGTTTCTATTTCATTTCCCAAAGGGGTACACAATCTACTAAAAGGGTAAATTTTTTTTTTTAATCTACTGAAAGGGATATAACGAATCAGAATAAATCAGCTCACTCACAAGCAACATTCCTGGGTAATGATTTTTGGTTGCTGGGACTACTCAGCCCATTATTTCAAAGTGGTGAAATTCAGGGTGATCTGAGAAAAGAGAATTCAAAAGTGGCAGCTACATCTGCTGACAGGTTTATGTAGGAAACACATACATACAACCCCTAGCTTCTTCAGTGTACATGTCAAGAGGCCAAGACCCCTGATCATCAAAATAAGTTATTTTGTACATTACAGTGCATAGGACAACAGAGGGAAAGACACTTTCTTGGAGGGTAACTGAAAGGCATTTTGCAAAGGTCCACTTCACTCTGAGTAGAAGGACTGGTGCCCAGTGCATGGTGGCCTTCATTAACTTGACCCCTTCTCTTCTTTGGTTGTAGCAGACTCAGTGGGGGCCGTTTCTTCGATACGTTCTACTGGCTTCTTCTCCTCTTCCTCCCCCTCATCATCTTGGGGATAGAGGTTGGGGTATTTCTGCATGCATTCCTGCATGGCCCGAAACTGGTCTACACAGTCTGATCCCTTGACATCCTCTGTGCTGTAGTAGAAGCAGGAAAAGGCAGACTTAAATTGTGGCCCGCAGGGGCCGCTGGCCATTCCGCCAAGGCCAGTTAATGTCTCCACTTGGCAGTATCAACCCATGCTCCTCGTCTGGATCATTGGGGTCATCAGCCACCAGTTCTGCATTGCTTGGAGTTTCGTGGTCTTCTTTGGTCACAAATATGATTCGATCCTTCCCTTCCTGCCGGCAGTAGGACATGGCTGCAGGCCCGCGCTCAGTCGTTGCAGAAGCGGCGGCGGCGGCTGCAGCTTCTCCCAAATGAGTCTTATATTCTGAAGACTATTAGCAATAATAATAACGAAAAGAATTAACATTTATTTGGCAAGCATCTACTACATGTCAGGCACTGTTCTAAGCATTTGACTTTTATTCATTCAAATATTTGACCATTCACTCTGTTCTGGCTGTTCCTCAAACTCTGTGCTGCCTCAGGACCTTGGTGTTTGGGAATCCCCTGCCTGAAAAGCTCTTTCTCCAGATACGCCCCCGCAAGGCTCTTTTTCTCCGGATCTCTGCCCCAGTGTCACCTCCCTAGAGAGGTCATCCCCAACCACCCGACCCGAAGTCATACACATACACACCCACTCTGGCTATCTCTCTGTTTCATTCACCACTGTCTCCAGCATCAAGAATAACACACCTATCAAATAGCAGGTGCTCAATAAGAGGTGACTAAATATAACAATCCTATAAGGGAGGTACCTTTATTATCCCCACTGTACAGACTATGAAACTGAGGCACAGAGAGACTTGCTTAGGGCACACTGCCAGTGAGTGCCAGAGTGAAGGCTCAAATTTACAGTCTTGCTCCAGAACCCACACTCTTAGCTAACAATTGGCTTGAGGGGGGGTTGTCATAGTCACAGAATTGATGAAGATGGGACAGATTTTTAAAATACATTTTCAAAAAAAAGACAGGCCAAGGGAAGGATCACTTCCATTCATTAAGCCTAAAATCTGGATCTTCAAGCAGAAAAGGAAAACTGGTTTGCGCAAGTGTAATACAGCTTGACTGTGATTCTTGGCATATTCGGGGCACTGGAAAAACCTAAGCTAATCCGTGGCTCTGTAGACACCACAGAGGACCCCATAGCCTGGACGATGACACAGTCCTCAAAGGGTAGATGCAGACCTCCAGTGAAAGCAGAAGGGACCGGGTCACTGGGACCAGCCCATTTACAAAGTGACCTCCACTTCCGTCAGCAAAGCAGCCCTGTGAGTTAGGGATCTCATCAGGCATCAGCATCATGAGGACAGAGACCCTGCTGGTCTCATTCACTGCTGAGCCACGGGCCTCTCCAGCGTCATCTGGAAGACAGTCAGCAAACAGTAAGTACCAAAAGTGGAGTGAATTTTAGGAATGAGAACATGAAGGCTCAGAGAGGGGATGCCAACTTTCCGAAGTCTCACAGCTAGCGGACAGGAAACTGTCCAACCTCACCGCGCACTTCATAAGGTTAGGTTGAGAAGAGGGAAGCTCCCCAAACCTGTCTGGTGGTGACATGGTGGCAGTGAGAGGTGGCCGGCAGCCTCCAGCTGCTGTGCCTTCCAGAGCCTCTGAAGACCCACTGCTCACAGTCAATGAGATGAGAGAGGAAGTCTGCGGGGATCTTTAGAGAAAGGTATTTTTGCCCTTAAAAAGAGACACACAAAAGAAAATGGAGCCTGTCCCGTGGGTGGGCATTATATTACATCTGAAAATGACATCTGGAACTGGGAGAGCCACCGTAAGGCTGCTGGCATTAACAGGACAAAGGAGAAATATGAGAAGAAAATTGGTCTCGGTGAAGCTGTCAAGGTGTTGAATTAATCCTGAAGTCACAGTTACTTGAGATGATAAATTGTCTCTATTGTTTAAGCCGGTCAAATCAGGATTTTTTGCCACAATGAAAGTATCCTGATTGATACAAATAGCTGCCATTTATTGAGTATTTACTATATGCCCACAGCACATGGTATCTTCAACTCTGCTACGACTAAGCAATGTAATTACCTTATCAGATTTAATCCTCACAGCAACCCATGAGGAAGGCACTGTCATTAACCTCATTCCTCAGATAAGGAAACTGAAGCTCAAAGACAATATAAAAATTGCCCAGGCCAGGCACGATGGTTCGTGCCTGTAATCCTAGCACTTTGGAAAGCCAAGGCAAGAAGACTGCTTGAGCCCAGGAATTCGAGACCAGCCTAGACAACATAGCGAGACTTCATCTCTACAAAAATCAAAAAAATAAAAAAGCAAAAATTGCCCAGAGCCCCGTAGCTAGTGGCAGAGCTGGGATTTGAACCTGGAGTGGGAACCCTTGTGTCTCACCACTCTTCCATAAAACTGCCTCCCACGGCTGGGTGCAGGTTGTCTGCTCCCATCCCCCTGCATTCGAAACCCCACTCACATTTACAAATGGATTCAGAGAGCAGCTGTCGCGCCCACGAGCTTATGAATCAGATCTACTGGAAGCAATTGCAATCTGAACAATCCTATGAAGACACTTCAGAGGCGTCCTGTGAATCCACACCAGATGTGAGTTACCCCCAAGGGTGGCAATTCAGGTCCCCGATGGAGTGGAAAGATGAAATTTGCTTAGGAGAGCTCTCTTTCCTCTGAAACACCCGACACCTGCCTCCCTAAAAGCAAGATCCTAATTTAGTTCACGCACTGCTTGCAGAATTTTTTTTCTTGTGATAACAATCTTAAAATATAGTCTTAAGTGCTTTGCTCCAGTGTTTTAAGCACACCTTGCAGAGAACAACAAATTTTCCAGGCAATAGACTAAGGAGATTCATAAAGGGCCTGGAAGATTTATACCCAGAGAATCCAGAAAAAAACAAAGAAACCAGCACACATTTAATGAGACCAAGTGTACCAACTTCAAACAAGGCAGAAACTCATACATCCTGATGTCGGACAATATGACCCTTTGTTGTGAGCTCAAAAAGAATCAGGGTGGTACATAGCGATATTAAAATTCATGTTGTCTTGCAGTTTGGGCTAGTAACTATAATCTCAAACTGTGGGCCTCATACGCTTTATTTATGTACACAACTCTTACAGAATCTCCATGTTTGACTTATCAGTCAGAACCCCCAGCTTACATCAGAAAAAACCAACTCCACAAGTTTAAAAAATGTAAATCTATTGTCTCAGGCATAAAAAAAAATCACCGAGAGATTTTGGCTTCAGGAGCAGCTTGATCCAGGCACTCAAATGATGTGATTAAGTCTCTCTTCAAGTCACAATCCTGCTTTTCTCTGTGTTGGCTTCATTTTCAAGCAGGCTCCTGTTTGAGGGAACTGGTAAGCTATAGCTATTTAGGGTAACACTGTCCTTTTAGTTACCTACCATAGTGGGAAGTGAGCTTCTTCCCCACTCATATGAGTGTTTTGTGGATATTGACCTCAACTGCACAGCTACTAAAGATGAGGATGAGTAAGGACCAAGCAAGGCTGTTGGAGATAGTGATTTGAAGATCTCTGGTGGAGTTTAAAAGATCAGAAGAATAAGCTAAGTTCAGAAAGTCCTTGGCAAATAATAGGTGCTCAATAAATGCTTGTTGGCCATGGTAGCAGAGACCGTTCATGTTCATCCTTATCTTCTAAGTACTCATCAGACGGCATGCACCTGTGACCCTCTGCCTTGGGCCCTTTTGCAGGGCTGGTCAGAAGCTTCAGGGTGTTCATCCCTTAAGGAGCAACCCAGTCAACAAGAGGCGGGTGCTGAAGGCTAACTACCCCAGCTCTGCCTCTTCTCAGCTGGAAGACTTACTAAACCTCCCCATGCCTCAGTGTCCAATTATAAAAGTGGTAGACTATAAAAGTACACTGACACATGTCGTCAGGGTCACATATGTGGGCCTGCCACAAAATGTTTTTCTCATCACATGAGGTGCCTTCCCGCTTCTGCAGCTTTTAGCATTGGTGGTGTCATGGGATGAAAGCCTCAGGAGGGGGCAGGATTTCAAGTGAGTTTCTGCTTAGGGACAAAAGGCAACAGATCTAGGATCTGATCGGTTTCAGGTTCAGCGAGGAGGCAGGATGACTTCGGTTAGAGGAGTTCCCCTCAGCATGGGAGTGAGGTACTGAACTGGTCCATCTGGCCCCGGTGCCTCTGGTTTGATTCTGGGTGCTGCGGGTTGAGGTCTGGTTCCCAGTGGTGGGGTCATCGTCCCTGGGATGAGATTTGAGAATTCCCAGGATTAGATGGGGTCACTGGGGTGCCTTGAGAATCATATGATATCTGAGATCCTGTTAAGATAGGAGGGGTTGCCTGAGCCTGTGGGTTCGAGACCTACCTGGGCAACTTGGCGAGACCTCATCTCTACAATAAATCAAAAAATGAGCCGGGCGTGGTAGCGCGCGCCTGCAGCTCCGGCTACTTGGAAGGCTGAGGCGGAAGGATCGCCGGAGCCCAGCAGGTCGAGGCTGCGGTGGCCGGGAGCGGCCACTGCACTCCAGCCTGGGCGACAGAGTGAGACTCCAACTCAAAAAAAAAGAGAGACAGCTGGGCTCGGTGGCTCAGCCTGTAATCCCGCGCCTTGGGAGGCTGAGGTGAGTGGATTGCCTGAGCCCGCGGGTTCCAGACCTGCCTGGGCAGGTGAAACCTCATCTCTACAATAAAATCAAAAATTAGCCAGACGTGGTAGTGCATGCCTGTAGTTCCAGCTACTTGGAAGGCTGAGGCGGAAGGATCGCCGGAGCCCAGCAGGTCGAGGCTGCGGTGGCCAGGAGCGGCCACTGCACTCCAGTCTGGGCGACAGAGTGAGACTCCAACTCAAAAAAAAAAGAGAGAGAGGAGGGGTCTTGGCTGTTGGAACGGGATCCCTGGGCAGATATTTGGGAGTCATCAGGGTGGCCTCTGAAGACCTAGAGCTGTGAATTTGAGCTGCTGGGGCTGAAATTAGGGGCTGTCGGAGGTGGCGTGGATGTTGGGGTCCAGAGTGCCAGGTCTTGAGGTCTGACATTTGAAGGGATGGGGTCATCCACACTCTCATTCCCCCACCTGCCCTGACATGTTGGCAGTCTCGCCGAGATTTTGTATCTCTCTCCTTCTCTCTCTCTCTCTCTCTCTCTCTCTCTCTCTCTCTCATGTTTTCCAACTAAGTCTCTGTATGAAGAGAGGCAAGGCGCTTGGTTCTCTTTCTCTGCTACGTGCTCTTCATTCTTACCACCTGGGATGGGCTACATCGAACGGACCTCTCCCTGTCATCTCAGGCTTGTCCAGTATGAAACTACATCATCCCCACTATGTCCATGTGCTATCCCATCCCCCACTAGAAGGTCTGAAAGCAAGCCCAAGGAGGGAGACTACTGTCTCCCTGCCAGTGTAGAAGCAGCCTCGACACTGTGCGTGTCTCTCCTCCTGGGCCCCTCAGAATCGTTCTCAACCAATCCCTCTCTCCATGCACTACCCTATTCCTTGCTAGGAGGTCTTTGAGTGTGACCTGTGAGGACACTGTCTCAGTCTGGTAGCTTTTCAGAGACCCGCCTCGGCAACTTGGCAAGACCTCATCTCTACAATAAATCAAAAAATTAGCCAGGTGTGGTAGTGTGCGCCTGTAATTCCAGCTACTCGGAAGGCTGAGGCAGAAGGATCGCCGGAGCCCAGCAGGTCGAGGCTGCGGTGGCCAGGAGCGGCCACTGCACTCCAGTCTGGGCGACAGAGTGAGACTCCAACTCAAAAAAAAATAAATAAAATAAATAAATAAATAAATAATAAAATCTCCTTCCAGGCACAAGGATTAATAATCCAACATAGGAAGGATAACAAAGTGACCTTTTTTGTTTAAAATATTACAAATTTAAACTTTAAGGTAATATTTCTCCTGTTGAAGGTGAAAGGCCAATACCACCCACCTCCTCCCATCAAAAGCAGAGAGGTGTCAGTTTCCCATCTCCGAAGTGGAAATTACCTGGGATCCACCATTTTTAGCATATTAATCATTGTAAAGGACATTAGGTCTTTATTATTTTTTTAAAGGGGGGGGGACAGTTTTCTCTTGCCCTGTTTTAAATTATTTTATTTATTATTTCCTACAATTTAAGCTGCAACAATTTAACCTACAACCTACCTACATTTCTCCAAACTAATGTTTTCAGTTTTTCCTTCAGACTTTCTCAAAATAGCTGTATTTCCTTGCACCCTGCCAGTTTTTTAACTTTTTATTCACTGTCTGTGGGCCTGATGTCAGCTTCTGGGATGTGGGCTGAGGCCACAGAGGAAAGAGGCCCTGCACTGGGCTGAGAACTTCCAGTCCAGGTATCAGAGGAGAGGAGGGGAGGAGGTTTGGGGGGAATAGAGGAGATGGAGCCTTCCTTAGTGGCTGCCAGTTTCAGGGCACAAGAGCCAGGGCTCCACTTTGGGCCTTCAGTCTGGGCTCGTGGAAAGACGGAGAGGCTGGCTTCGCCCATGAGGTCCTTGTCTCCCTCTGGCTGTTGGACATGCAGATGCGTGCTCCAGAGGGTGCACCTGCCTCCTACCTAGCCCACTGTAGGGGAGGGAATAATCCCTCCTCAGTTTCATCATTAAAGCATGACATGGAGACTCAGAGATCAGGGGAGTGGAGCAGCTCTTTTAATCTCGTTCTTGCAAGAATGGGTGCCTCTCGGGTGAGCAGGCACACTGAGACAGTTACACCCCGCATATGTATGTCCTAGAACACAAGTCTTTCACCTGGTTTCCCATTGGTTGGGTACTTACAGGAGTTACATGCTATCCCATACAATGTCTACATGTTACATGTTGACTGGTTTGACAGAATTATCTCATTTACATGTCCTATTTGCTGACTGGCTTACAGGATTACTATTCTGATTGGGTTCTGCCAAAAGTTTAAACACGTAGCCCACCAAAGTAAAAAGCCAAAAAGGAAGCGCAAAGAAGCAGGAAGGGAATCAACAAGAGAGAAGCACAAAGCATTTAGACACCATCTTGAGAACCTAAGATAAGCTAGGCTCCAATTTGAAAATAAATCACCATTCTAACTTCTCACCCCCACTCACCCCCTCCTCCCGCCATCTCCACCAGCTCTGCCTGCTGTTCCTGAGCCTGACACTGGCTGCCCTCAACACCCACTGGCTGGGGCCTCGCACCATGGCCAGCATGCCAGCCCTGCAGACTGTGGGCCTGGACAGGAAGATGCTGGACAGCCACCAGGGCCCCAACTCCTACCGCCAGCTGCAGGACAAGGACGCCTCGGACAAGAGTCTCCACCAGGACTTCTCCATCACCACAGCCTGGCCTCCTTGTCCAGCCTGGGCTGCCTCTTGAGCCACAGGCTGTGTCTCGCTAGCCTCGCCCTGGTTTTGAGAAGCCCCTAGCCCAGGCCCTGTGTGTCAATAAAGGCTTCTTCAGAAATGACCACAGTCATTATTCCCTCCATGAGAAGCAGGGGAGGGTGGGTGAGAGTAGAGCTGAGGGCCTGCTTCCCCATTCACGAAGCTTGCTGATTTGAAGGGTCAGCCATTGCAGCCTATAAGCCTCTCCTATAATGCCCATTGATTGAGTGCCTGCTATATACCAGGGTGTGGTGCTAACCATTGCATACATGATGTTTTATTGTAACAATTGCTGGTTCTGACCCTAGAGGACGATCATATTTCGTACCCCCCTGACTTTGGGGGTGACCATGGGCCATATAACTTGCTTTGGTCAATGAAACGTGACCAGAGGTGACATGTGTCCCTTCCAAGGAGAAGTGGTACAAGACAGTATACAATTTGCTGCATTTTCCCTTCACAGCCACCATAAGAAGCAAACCTTGGGCTGGGTGCCGTGGCCCTTAATCCCAGCACTTTGGGAGTTTGAGATGGGGAGATTGCTTGAGACCAAGAGTTCAAGACCAGCCTGGGCAATACAATGAGACCACATCTCTTTTAAAAAAAAAAAAAAAAGCCAGGTACAGTGGCATCTGCCTAGAGGCCCAGCTACTCAGGAGCCTGAGGTGGGATCACTCAAGCCCAGGAGTTCCAGGCTGCGGTGAGCTATGATCACACCACTGCACTCCATCCTGGGCAACAGAGGAATGTGTAAGGACCACAGGTTTGTGCAGGCTGGAAGTGAGAAGACGTTCAAGTTCACGGTGAGAGCAGTGTGAACTTGGCTGGGCAGTGGTTGTGGGGAAGAGGTAGGGTAGAAAGAAAGTTTTGGGGGGTGGGTGGCCTGAGTTGGCCCAAACTTGTAGTGCCAGTTGTCTAGATGTCATGGGAGGGGGTGGGAATGGTAAGAGCAAGCTTCAAGTGGGAAGTGGTCCAGGTTTCCAGTGGGAGGAGAGTGAGGTTGGCTAGGCGCCAGCAGGACAGGAACTCGAGGGCGTTTAGTCCCTGCGGAGCACGGTGGAAGTTTGCACAGGTCATCTGTGGGGGAGACACAGGCTCGGGTGGGTCCATCACCGTCATCTCCACCCCTGACCAGAGCTCCTGATTCCTGACAACGCCAACGTCTTCTACGCAATGAGTCCGGCCGCCCCTGGAGACTTCATGCTACGGCGGAAGGCGGGGGGCCGGAACACTTCCCCTCCCTCCCCAACCTGAGGCAGCCCTCTCCTCACTCCAAGACAGGCCCCGTGGGCCGCTCAGGACCTGGCTGTGCTTCTGTGCTTTCCCCTCCGGGAAAGCCTCCACCCCCAGGAGAGGCCCCCGTGCTCTGTTTCCCATGAGCCCACAGCTTCAGCCCCTTGAGTCCCATCTCTCTGACGCTGTTGGTACCGGCTCCTTATTCCAAAGACATCATCTTGCCAGGTGCAGTGGCTCACGCTTGTAATCCTTTGGGAGGCCAAGGCAGGAGACTCACTTGAGGCCAGGAGTTCAAGAGCAGCCTGGGCAACATAGCAAGCCCTCATTTCCATTTGAAAGAAAGAGAGAAAGAAAGAGAGAAAGATTAGGTCAAGACATCAGCCCATAAACGTAGCAGGGAGTGGGTCATGGGGAGGGGGTTGTTGGACCTTCCCTGAAAAAATCTGTAACTGTTAGAGATGCATCAGCACTGACAGATGTGATGAAAACAGTCACCGGTCCGGTGAGTCAGACATTGCCTCGTGTATTCTGCGTCTGCGTGCCAGGCTCACCCGCTACCAGGATAGAAACCCACCACATCAACAGGGAACAGCGAAGAGCCCTGGGGAGGGGCCGGGGCCAGGGAGGACCGTCTCGCCCAGAGAGGTGTCGGGACTTGCTCCCCCAGCACTGCCGGGGTCCTGTGCCTCTTTCCTGCTGTCTAATGGGAGAGTGAAGAAGTGAAATCCCACTGGAATGAGAGAACTCTCATCACGCGTTAAATCAATAAGGGCCGTGAGCGTGGAAAGACGGGGCGGGCTCTCTGTCGGTGCTGGGGAAGTGTGGAGAAGACGGAGGTGAGGACAGCGGCAGGGTCATCCAGAACAAGTGACGACAGCAACAACATGCCCACCTGTGAGCTCCTGCTACACTGGACATCAGTTAGGGGCTTCACACCTCACTGTATTAATCAGGGTTCTTTATGCTTCAAGGGCGCAAAATCCAATCCAAACAAGCATGTGCAAAGAAGAAAATTAATTGCCAGGTGCAGTGGCTAGTGCCTATAATCCCAGCACTTTGGGAGACTGAGCAGGAAGATTGCTTGAGGCCAGGAATTCAAGACCAGCCTGGGCAACATAGACCTCATTTCTACAAAAAAGAAAAATAAAAAATTAGCTGGGCATGGTGGCATACACCTGTAGTCCCAGCTACTCTGGAGGCTGAGACAGGAGGATCATTTGAGTCCAGGAGGTTGATGTTGCTATGAGCTGGGATCGTGCCATTACACTCCAGCCTGGGCAACATAGTGAAATCCTAATTAAAAAAAAAAAAAAAGACAGCCGGGCTCGGTGGCTCAGCCTGTAATCCCGCGCCTTTGGGAGGCTGAGGTGAGTGGATTGCCTGAGCCCGCAGGTTCGAGACCCGCCTGGGCAGCGAGACCTCATCTCTACAATAAGTCAAAAAAATCAGCCGGGCGTGGTAGCGCGCGCCTGTAATTCCGGCTACTCGGAAGGCTGAGGTGGAAGGCTCGCCAGAGCCCAGCGGGTCGAGGCTGTGGTGGCCAGGAGCGGCCACTGCACTCCAGTCTGGGTGACAGAGTGAGACTCCAACTCAAAAAAAAAAAAAAGACAAAAGAAATTAATGTCTCATATAATTTAACATCCAATGGGTCATGCTATCTTCAGGTACAGTTGCATCCAGGGCCCAAAAGATGCCATTGTGATTTGATTGCTGTCTCTTGGCTCTGATTTGCTCTGAGAATGAGACAGGCTGTTGTTCCCCCAAATTCAGCCATCTGCTTCTGTGACAATAGAACCACAGATTTCTATCTAGCTGGCCACCCTGAGTAAAATTCACATTTTCATCTCCCCCAGCAGCAGGGTTGCCCAGGCTGGTCTTGAACTCCTGGCCTCAAGCAGTCCAGTCTTCCTGCTCAGCCTCCCAAAGTGCTGGAATTATAGGTTCACACCCCCTGAATAGCTGAGCAACAAGATGGAAGGTGCCTGGGCCTCTGAGACCATGAAGGCTCCATCTTTGATCATTGCTATTTGGCACGTTGCATAAGAGAGAAACAAGTTCCTACCCGACTTAAGCCACTATTATGTACTTCTCTGTTACAGTAGCCCAGAGAACATTGTAACTGATGCTGCCTCACTCCAAGGCAAGCTCATGCCTGTGGGGGCAGTGCCAGGCCAACAGCCCACCAGCTCCCCACTTCCGTGCAATCAGAGCCCCTCCTTCCCATCAGTTCCAGCAAAGTCCCAGAGCAGACACCCATTGAACCAACTCCTGTCATGTGTTCACTCCTGGACCAATCACTGTGTTACGAGGAACAGAGTATGCTGATTAGCTGGGTCTGGTTCCTGTGCTCATGGAAGAACTTCAAGTCACAGGAGTTGTGTCTGGGGGTGCTCGTGAATAAAAATTAAATTTGGGTGCTGTTGTAGGGGAAGCGGGAATTCTGGTAAATGGGTGAAAACTCATCCCTAAGTTTTTAACTTTATCCCTAGAGCAATACTGGGAGAATGCCCAGGCACCATCTGGGATGGGAGAGGATAAAAGGCATCAAAGTTCTGATAATCAACCAGTGACAGTACTTTCGTCATCTTCTGGGAGTATTAAGATCTAAGACAGGCTGGGTACCGTGGATCACGTCCGTAATTCCGGTACTTTAGGAGGCCAAGGTGGGATGATCGCTTGAGGCCAGGAAATCAACACCAGCCTGGGCAACACAGTGAGATTCCCGTCTCACTATGTGATTCCAGCTGGGACCACAGGTTGGATTAATCTACTATGACCTCAGTGACTGGTTGTTCTTAAACTGACAAAACTGCATAGACTAAGATTTAAGAACATAACTAAAGACAATTCTCCTTGTAAAAAGTTCCTTTTAAAGTATAACAAAGTGACAACTGATTAAGTTTTATTGCAAAATCTGAATTTTCCATAACCAATAAGATAAAGAGAGGTAACTACCAAGCACGCAGTAATTCTTCAAATACATACAATTCAGGTGGAGACTTGGGATACTGGGGCACACAACTACCAGGGAAGCACAAGGAAAAGGCCGACTCTGGCACAGAAAAAAATCCAACAGATGTCCAAGACCGGAAGTGAACACGCACCAGGTGTCACAGGAGATGAGAGAGGCTATGGAAGGACTGGAGGCAGGAAACTCAGTCAAGTGAAGTCAGAAATATATATGGTCTGCAGACTTTTTTTTTTTTGAGTTGGAGTCTCAGCCCGTTGCCCAGGCTGGAGTACAGTGGCCTGCTCACGGCCACCCCAGCGCTGACCTGCTGGGCTCCAGCAATCCTTCCACCACAGTCTTCCGAGAAGCCAGAACCACAGGCGTGCGCTACCACGCCCAGCTCATTTTTTGATTTTATCATGGAGATGAGGGCTCACCAAGTTGCCCAGGTTGTTCTTAAGCCCAGGGGCGCAGGCAATCCCCTCACATCGGCCTCCCAAAGTGCTGGGATTGCAGGCTTGAGCCCCCGCCCCTGGCCGGTCTGCAGACTTCTAAGCGTAGGCAGAAGCGGGTCCAGTACTCTGAGTTGAGCCGACGGGAATGAGAACAGCGGCAACCGTACACGGACGCAGGAGGGCGCGGCTCTTCTTGCCACTTGCCCTTCCGCTTCCTCCCATCCTCTCTTCCTCCGGTCATCGCTCACGGCGCTCCTACGACGGGCCAGACGGCCGGGAGTCGGGCAGGAAGCCGTCCCGCGGAGCGCAGTCTGATGAGGGGTGGAGGCGGGCCTCCGTGAGCCTCCGAGGACGTGCTCGGTGTCGTGGCTGAACTCCGTAGCGGGCAGGGCCAGGGCTAGGCAAGTCGCGGCGAGCCTTGGAAACGAGACGGGGCAGGGTTGTGAGAGGCCGGGGGTCTGGACGGGCGGAGGTGGAAAGCAACAGGCAAGAAGGCAGCGTTGGGGAGAACGGGCGTCCGGGCGTCCGGGGTCATTTCCCCCGCGCCTGCCCCTTTGCCTGCTCTGCTCTCGGTTCTCCGACTCGGCCGGCACGGTCCTCTGGGCCACGTGACGCCGCGCCGCACGCAGCTTGGCATCTCCTTGGCTTTTTCCTTCCCCCTCTTGTTCTGGGTCTACTTTTCTTTTGGGAGACTATAGCTTCTTTAGAAAGTGAATTAGAGAGAGAGAAAGAGGAGATTCGCCTCCCCAAGGTAGGGGAGGGGGCCAAAGCCAGGAAGCGTGGTCGCACCAGAGTCTAGCAAAGCAATGGCCTCTGCGTCGATCTCCTCCCCCTTCCTCCCATATGGTGCCCTCACAGAACACATGCACTTTTACCCAAACGTCCTCCCTCCCAACTTCACCCAAGGGCAAAGAGTTCAAAAAGGGTGGGTGGAAGAGCAGACGTGCCCTCCCTCATTCTTTGCTAAGATCCTAACTAGATTTGGGGCAGCAATGTGCCCACCTCCAGGAGACGGACCACTAATGGCGCCATAGTACACCAGGAGCTGTAGCATCCCTCTCCCCCGAGGGTACTTTTAGATGGGGGGGGCAGGCATTTGTACTTGTTCCAATGTCAGGGAGGCACCACTGGATTTGGAAGCCAGGACCAGGGACATCAGATGTCCCACAATGCGTGGGGGCAATTCCGGTTGTCTTCACCACACACTTCATCAGCCTCCCTTGGCTTGTGGAACAGAAGGAGAAGTCTGCGAGGGGACTTGCAAAAATGTTTCTTGAAAAGAACACGCATCACTGGTGCCAGCACTTTCTCCTTCCTGACATAAGCATGAGTATAACACCTGGAGCAGTGGCATGAGGGGACACGCAAAGATGCTAAGAACAATAGAGCAGAGTACTTCCATACTGAATGTGTTGTTTTCATCGTATTAGGAGCAGAATGAACACCATTCTCAGATGTCTTGTTTTCTTAAAGTTACTTTTGATCGGTTTTCTAGCACTTGCACCTGAAAGCATTCATAACTAGGATGGGGCATAAATTAGAATCAAGAAACAAACAAGAAGGGGACTGTGGTATATGTTGCTTTGTGGACATCATGTCTGTTTTTGTTCTACGACTTCTGCGCTAACCATTTTCTCATTGAGTGATTGTTGAATTATCTTAAGATTTACAACAAGATAACGAGATGATACATCTGTACTTTTTTTAACCTACTATCTATAAATATCCAGGCTGTGTGTGCACACACCCTCTCCTCTGTAGAATAAGACTGGTTGTCAAGAGGAGGAGGATTATTTTGACTTTCCTAAAACACAGTCATTTAATCTTTGAGAAGTTTACTTCTTCATACACCTTTTCTATTTGGGCGTGGGGAGCTGCCTTACTGCACAGATTAGAACCTACAGTACAAAGTTTAGTAGAAATGATGATATCAGACATCTTTGTCCTGGTCTCAGTCTCAAGGAGATCTTCTTTGTGCAGGCCCCTGACCAGATTCAGGAAGTTCCCTTGCATTCCTTGTTTGCTTATGCACAAGTATTTATTGTAGGGCAGATCTGACATTCTCTGTTTTTGTCTGCCTGAAAATATATATTATTTTGCATTCACTTTTTAAAAGATATATTCATTCTGGCTTGGAAGTTTTTTGCTTTTAGCACTTTCCATCATTCCATTGTCTTTTGGCTTCTATTAAGAAACCAGCTGCCTGTCTTACTGAAAGGAGTGTGCCCTTTTACCCTGTCTGCTCTCCAGATTTTTGTCTTTAACTTTGATAATGTACCTATGTGTGGATTTCTTTTTATTCTGCTGCGGATTCACCAGTTTTCTTAAATATGTAAATTACTGCCTTTCAATATTTTTTTCTTTTCTTTTCTTTTTTTTTTTTTTTTTTAGTTGGAGTCTCACTCTGTCAACCAGACTGGAGTGCAGTGGCCGCTCCCGGCCACCACAGCCTCGACCTGCTGGGCTCCGGCGATCCTTCCGCCTCAGCCTTCCGAGTAGCCGGAATTACAGGCATGCGCTACCACGCCCGGCTGATTTTTTGATTTATTGTAGAGATGAGGTCTCGCCAAGTTGCCCAGGCGGGTCTCGAACCCGCGGGCTCAGGCAATCCACTCACCTCCTCCTCCCAAAGGCACGGGATTAAAGGCTGAGCCACCAAGCCCAGCTAATATTTTTTCAAATGACACTTCTTTTCCATTTGTTCTCCTTTCTCCTCCTGTGACTACAACTACACAGACCTTTTGATCGTATCCCAAAAATGTATTTTACATCCTTCCTTATTGTTCTTCTCTTTAATTTGGTTGCTGTCTATTGGCCTATTTTTTAGTCCCCTAATTCTGTCTTCTGCTAGTAAGCCATCCATGAAGTTTTTAGTTTGCAGTTATGGAGGAACTACTTGTTTCTTATTTTGTGGATTCTGATTGTTAAAGTTCTCCATCTCTTCATCTGTTTTCCACATTTTCAAAATATTAATCATAGTTACTTTCATCTCTCCTCACATGGTAATTTCAGTACATGGATTTTCCACAGATCTGCTTCCAGTGTGTTGTGTTTTGCCCTTTGGTTATTGGCGAGGTCTTCCTGCTTCTTTGAACATCTAGCCACTGATTATGTTATTTTCTTCTCAGTCATATTGCTATTGTTATAATGGCAGATCAATTTGACCTCCTTGAGACTTGGTCTTAAATCTTGTTAAAGTGGGTACATTTCGGCTTTGTTCTTACTCCTAGCACATTGTCCCAACAGAATTCCCAGGGTTTCACAAATGTGTCTTCATTTTGGCTGGGTCCAAACTGCAAAGCCTCTCCCAACACTGTGACACTCCTGAAATCACTACTCAGCCATCAGGCTCTCTGCAAAACCTCTTCAAACCGTAACTTCATAAATGAGGAGCTTAGGAGTTAGACAAAAACCCAAAGGAATTTTTTTTTTTTTGCAAATTTCCTGAGGTTCTTCCCTGAAAATGCCTCCTCTCTGGCACTCTCCTTCTCTGCACAAGAATTTGAAAAATGTCTTCAGGAAGAAAGCCAGGGTGAATATGGGGCTCAACTTCTGTGAATCTCTTCTCCCAAGAATCCAGGCATTGGACTTTGTTTTATATAATTAATACAGCTTTTATGGCTGTTTATGACAGGAGAATATGTCCCATGTCAGCTACTCTATCATAGCTGAAACTGAAATCTCTCCTCCTCCAGTGAATTTCACCTAGCACAGCATCTGGAAATTGGCGGGAATTTAAATGTTTGTTAAATGGCATAATGGATTGGACTTTAAAGATATGTAGGATTTGAATAATAGAAAAAGGAGGGAAAGGAACTCCTGGAGGGAGAAGTACCATAATCCAAAATCAAATGACTTGAAATTACTTCACATTTTCAGATGACAGAAGGTCTAAGGGTCTGGCACATAAGGTCCATGATATGAGAGAGATGGTTGCAAAGGCAGATAAATGGAGACCTTTGCAGGTCATACTCTTGGAGAAGGCTCACCACTTACACACTATGAATAAGGCCAGAAAGTATTCTTTTACTTTCTCTGAGCTCGTCTTGCATTCCCCAATAGCAAAATTTACTTGATCTTAAAAAATCTGTCCGTTCTGGTTTAGAAGTCTCTTTTGGTTAGTTCTTGAGTCTTTCAGGCTACTGTTCCTTTATCAAAGGCTCCCTCCCTTGCGGAGAAGAAATCTGAGTGCTGGGGTAGGTTCTGACTCTAATCCACATGCTGCCCTTTTCTGCTGGCTCTCATCCTCTGGCAGAGGCATAATTCTGTCTCCGATGTTGCTGCATTTACGCTCAGATGTTTCCACTTCATGACAAATGTCCTGCTGGCTCATCTCGCTCAGGTCTGACAGATCCCCTCCTTCATCTTGAGATCTAAGCTGAGAATAACATGAAAAGTCCTTTGGAGATCAAGCCACCACTTTTCATGTTATTCTCAGCTTAGATTTACATGCTCTCACCCTCTGAGAACATCACCCTTTCCCACCTGATTCCTTGCTGGTCATCACTCCTCCTGGGACAATCCAAAATTATCAGAACCACTGCATATCACACAGGTCGCAGGAGGTCAGTGGTCTCTCAGGCCCAGCTGAGAAACGGCTCTCTGCGATTTCCCATGTATCGCTTCAATATGCAATTCTTACATTCCACAAATATTGACAGAATGCCCGACAGCTCACAATTACAGTATATAGGTGCTGAGCATGGCATGTGTTGTGCTAAAAGCAGGGCCATGCTGACCACAGTTTTGCTGAGAGACATGGATTCTTCTGGACAGCACCCAGGAGAGCAAAGAAATAAGACTTGCGCTCACATTTTAGTGAATTCTGATCAGGGACTCTACTCACCTTTCTGATCCCCAGTTTCCAACTCACGAGCACTTTCTAGGTGCATTCTACACTCCAGCCCCACAACACCATTGCCGGGGAGGGTTCTCCGTTCCCCGTCCCTCGCAGCAGGAACTGACCTTACTATGCCCTGTGTTTTTCCCCCTTCTACTGCTTATGTCAAGTGAAACTCTGATTCTGATAGTTTTGGCTCTTAAATCAAAACCCAGCTCTGGAAATTTAAAGAAAACAATCTCTTAACAGAAACAGGCTCCTGCAAAATTCCAAATTGTTATTTTGCTGACTGTGGACTTTGTAAACGCAAGACCAATAACTTCCTTGCACCAACCTCTGTTTGCTTTTTCCCTAAAGCAAATGAATGCTTCATTGTGAAGGGATCAAAAAGCAAACAGGAAGAATTAGGAGTTACCTGAAATCAAAGAACATGAGTTGAATTGTTTTTTTGGTTTTGTTTTTATTTTGAATCGGAGTCTTACTCTGTCGCCCAGACTGGAGTGCAGTGGCACACTTGCGGTCATGCCAGCATCAAGCTGCTGGGCTTCAGTGATCCTTCCACTTCAGCCTTCCAAGTAGCTACAACCGCAGGCGTGCGCTACCACACTCGGCTTTTTGATTTTTTTATTGTAGAGACGAGGTCTTGCCCAATTGCCCGGGCTGGTCACAAACCTGTGCTGGGATTACAGGCTGAGCCACCAAGCCCAGCTAGCCCCATTTCTTGACTATACCACTTGCTCAAAAATGTATTTAGGATGGGTGTGGTGGCTCACGCCTGTAATCCCAGCACTTTGGGAGGCTGAGGTGAGAGAATTACCTGAGCCCAGGACTTCGAGACCAGCCTGGCAACTTAGCAAAACATCGCCTCAACAATAAATCAAAAAATGAGCCAGGCATGGTGGACATGCCTGTAGTCCCAGCTACTTGGGAGGCTGAGGTGGCAGGATCGCCTGAACCCAGGAAGAGCAGGCTATGGTGAGCCATGATCGTGCCTCTACACTGCAGCCTGGATGACAGTGAGAGCCTGACTCAATAAATAAATAAATAAATAACAGAGTGAAAGCCTGACTCAATAAATAAATAAAGACAATGTTAAGGTCTCAGTCTACGTGCGTGCTATAGATAGCCTCTTCTGGGGCAATCCGTTAACCCAGTTAATAATTGTGTCAGGCAAGTTCTGGTGAAGATTCTATATTTAAAGGGGGGAAATGCCCTTTTAGACTCTGAATGTGTTCATAGGTCTACAGTTAGTGTACTTGTCATCCTCTGTCACACGCCTCCAGCCCTGCTTTGGTAGGGTAAATAAAAGTGGGATGAAGGTGTCATAATTTTTAATGGTTTTTCATTTAACTGTCAAAGGTGTAATGAACTGAGCCATTAAAAACTGTAAGTGCAGACATTAGCAACCTCACCTCTAGTGTCTTTTGGAAGTGGAGACATGTGTGGGTGTTTTGCCTTAACTTGGTAGGTCATCTCAAACACCTGTTAGGGGTCAGGTTGTACATAGAAAACCTGGAACTCAAAAGGTGAGCCTTAACTCTTTCCTCATTTCTTCAACTGTTTTGTCTGAGTCACTCTGAAATATGAATTTCTTTTTTTTTTTTTTTGAGTCAGGGTCTCACTCTGTCACACAAGCTGGACCTCCTGGGCTCAGGCGATCCTTCGACCTCATCATCCCAGGTAGTTGGGGACTCTAGGCACGTACCACCATGCTGGGATTGCGTGTGTGTGTGTGTGTGTGTGTGTGTGTGTGTAGAGACAAGGTTTTGCTGTGTGTGTGTGTGTGTAGACAAGGTTTTGCTGTGTGTGTGTGTAGACAATGTTTTGCTGTGTTTGTGTGTGTGTGTAGACAAGGTTTTGCTGTGTGTGTGTGTGTGTAGACAATGTTTTGCTGTGTGTGTGTGTGTGTGTGTAGACAAGGTTTTGCTGTGTGTGTGTGTGTAGAGACAAGGTTTTGCTGTGTGTGTGTGTGTGTGTGTGTGTAGAGACAAGGTTTTGCTGTGTGTGTGTATGTGTGTGTGTGTGTGTGGAGACAAGGTTTTGCTGTGTGTGTGTGTGTGTGTGTGTGTGTGTGTGTGTGTGTGTGTAGAAACAAGGTTTTGCTATGTTGCCCAGGATGGGCTCCAGCAATCTACCCTCCTCGTGTCCAGATGCCTGAGGCTCTAACCCAGTGCTACCACCATGGAATTTGAGGCCAGCTTTCCAGGACTTCTAATTATTTCAATTTGTGTTGTGATATCTTTTATACCTTTCTTTCGTTTTGAATGTTCTATTATCTACCTATCTACTTATTTTTCTAGAGATAGGGTCTCGCTATGTTGTCCAGTCTGGTCTCAAACTCCTGGCCTCAAGCGATCCTTCCTCCTCAGCCTACCAAGTAGCTGAGACTACAGGTAGGTGCCACCATGCCCTGCTTCCATTTTTTCTCCTAGTGATGAAGTTGATAGTCACATTTTTATCCTTTATTATCATACCAACCACTACAGGGGCGTAAGGGTCTGAGGGGAAAAGTCCCTCAGAAACACCCGTGTGCATCTGAAGCAATTTTTTTCCAAACAAAAATGCCCCTCCTCCCCCAGATCCTCACACCCAGGTCTTTCTCATCCTTCCGGATTCAAGCGTCACCTCATTAGAGAAGCCCTTCCTGATCCCTCCCTAAGAGACTCCTCCCTGCCCACCATTTCTGTCTCATTACCTGTTCCATGCTCTTCTAGGAATGTTCTTCCAACGTGTAGTCATTGTTTGTATCTGTTGCTCCCAAAATAGCAGCTCTGTGAGAGCAGGAGGATTTTCATTTCTTCTAATCACTGGAGTGTCCCATATGCCTAGAACAGGGCCTGGCACACAGTAAGCACTCAATAATGTTTTTTGAATGAACGGACGAGCAGGGTATGTGGCAAAACCTCACCTCAGGCCAGGTGTGGCAGCTCACGCCTGTAATCTCAGCTACCAGGTAGGCTGTGGCACAAGGATCACCCGAGCCCCAGGCTGTGGCGAGCTGTGACCATGCCGCTTGACTCCAGCCCGGGGGGCACGAGTGAGATGGCAACACAAATCTTTTTTTTTTTTTAAGTCAAACCTTCTGGTGGGGGGGACCTCCAACTCAGAGAAGCATAAAATCACCAGGTCAGCATAACAGCACCCACCGGGAACTGAGTTCTGGGAAAACGTTCCTTTTCCAGACCCACAAACAGGATGGAAGAGGACAGAGGAAGAAAATGCGTTCGGTTTAGCCAGACGGCTCATGAAGAAATTTAATCGATCAGTGAGACATCCAGGCTGTAGAAAACCTCCCATAGGGCGGCTGACATGGTGACACCCACGCCCAGAGCCGCCCGTGTGCACCACGCGGCCATGATCCTCCGGAAAGCACAGCACACCGTTCAGTCCCTGCGAGTCATCTCGGTCCTTAGAGATGGACCATCAGAGCCAGTGAGCTCCACAGAGAGCCCAGAGTACAGTGGCTGAGCAGATGCAGCAATCAGGGTTTGCAAAAATAAATAGATTCACATGTATCAGCGATAATGGCTTCCCCAAATATACACAGTGCAAACATACAACAAGCCCTGCTGTCTGTCCGGGGACCTCACAGCATGGTTTCCTGCAGGATAGGACGAGGTGTTCCGGCCTTGGCAGTGACCCGTCGAGAGGCCTTTCTGATGTTTCCACTCAAGAGTCAAGGGAGGCTGCCACCATTCTTGGGCTGACAATATGGCAATCATGTTTGTGGCAATCTTAGAAGGATTTCCCATTTCAGAAGTCCCACCCAATGACCCAGACTGAAGGCTTTACTTTATTTCTTTAGAGACAGGGTCTCACCGTGCTGCCCAGGCTGGAGTGCAGTGGCACTGTCATAGCTCACTGCAGCCTCCACCTCAGGCACCCAAGCAATCCTCCCACCTCAGCCTCTTGAGTACTGAGATCACAGGTGTGCGCCAGCTATTTTCATTTTCTAGAAAGGATTTCTTGCTATGTTTCCCAGGCTGGTCTTGAACTCCTGGGCTCAAGTGATCCTCCCACCTCAACCTCCCAGAGTGCTGGGATTACAGGTGTGAGCCAACGCACCCAGTCAGAGGTTTCCTTACAAGGCTGCTAAGTGCCACATACGTTTTGGACACGCTCCCGCCAGGACAAGATGAGGACATGAATGGCTCAGAGGCATGTGCACAGAGCGGAAATAGCAGCTGGGCAGACAAAATGACAAAGGAAATGGCTATTCCAGACATGCACAGTCATGGCTTTGAAGTCCTGGTCAGCCACCCTCCCCCCACCACGGGATGGCCCCCCTCGCCCCCAACACGGGCCTTCCCCAGCCTGGGACCCCTTCCCGACACCCAGGACAGAAGAGTGCAAAACAGTGACACATGCTGAAAGGACACAGCACGGACCCCTGGGAGTACAAGAAGACAAGGGAGCGGGAGAGGAGGGGTGGGGGCCTGAGAGCACAGGTGACAGGTCCCAAACGCAGGGTCACGGGCATGAGGCACTTAATAAATATGCAGAGTGACCGGTGACTCGGGCAAGTGGACTGGTCTCGGCCGTGCCACTCCAGGATTCACCCAGACCAGTCCAGACACCAGCAGCACCACCGTCCCGGCTGAAGGAGGCACAAACCAGCTCAGAGGACACAGGGCGGGGCCTGGCCAGGGGTCCCAGGGTGAGGTTGACTCCGCGGCCTCACAAGGCTTGTGCAGTCGAGGTAAACACATTGACTCCTGAGATTCGGGCAGGCCTGGGGTCAGCAGTGGCACCTGCCGTCTTGTGTTCGAAGACACCTGCTCCTCCAGCCTAGTCCCCATCCTCTCTGCCTCCGTGTGAGGATCGAGGCCAGTGGAGAGAAACGGAGGTTTCACCCCTTTGTCAGGGCTTTCCTCTTTCACGTGACCAGAAAGAACCCCAGATTCCCAGCAAAGCTGCTTCTTGGGTGCCGCCCCTGCCTGTTCTGCTCACAGAGGAATAAATATATAACACAGAGCTCTGGCAGACAGGCCCGGTGCGGCCTCGGTCCCTTGTTCTTGCACAAAGCAGGCGCCCATCAGGGTCTCAGGAAGGTTCTGGGCTGGGCGGTAGACGGTCAGTCAAGGGTCTGGGAGAAAGCTGTTCATCCTGCCCCTGAGTGGCAGCAGGTTCCCAGGAGGGACAGGCTCGAGGGGTCAGGCCGCATCATCCTCCAGGCTGATCATCTGTCTCTGTCAACAATGGGCAACATGAGGAAACATAGCCCAAGGCTGCCCTCCTCTCCCCTGGCCAGGGAGCGGCCTCCACCCTGGTCCCCGCCACCTCCTGCCCTCGGCCCCGCAGCTGCCAGAGGGCGCCTGTGAGCACCCGAGTTAGCCACTGCCCTGCTCTGCCCCAGAACCCTCCATGGCTCCCACAGCTGTCAGGACAAAAACCACGTCATCCCCGGTGGCCCACAAGGGCCTGCACGACCCACCTCGTTACCGTTTCCCTTCGCCCAACCCCCTTCCTCCAGCCCCACCAGACACAGCCCACATTCAGGGCCTTTGAACGGCTGTTCCCTCGGCACACCACACGCTGCCCATGTGGAAAAGCCCACCCTGCTCCCTTGTCTAAAAGCTGCAACCCGTCGCTCCTGGCACCGACAACACTTCCATGGACTTCCGACTTTCTTTTGCTGCACCGTCGGACTTACGTGCGCTCTGCTTCTCTAACGTCCCTCTCGCCACAAAGGCCCGAGGCCCCCCCACCGGGAGAACGGCCCGAGGCCCTCCCCCACCCAGGAGAATGGCCACAGAAGGGTCCCCGCCAGTGCTGTCCCTCAGGCTGAGGCCCGGGAGCCTCTGCCCGCCTCCCTCGGGCCTCCCTCGGACTCTCGGGCCTCCTGCTGGTGGGGCCCCCCGGGGCGGGGCTCACCGAGGGGTAGCTGTAGCCGTCCTGGCTGTGGCAGATGTGGACCTCGTCCTCTGTGGTCTTCTGGTACACGGGGTTGTCGAAGTTGATGCTGTTGATGCTCCGGAGCCGCCAGTTCTTCCAGAGGAGGAAGGCCCCAAAGCAGAGGAGGGCCAGCAGCGCTGTGGGGAGAGGCCGCCTGTCACGCGGTGCCTGCGGCTGGGCCAGCTCCACAGCAGGGAGGCGTCAGCATCACGGGGTGCCTTGGACTCCTGGCTCTTTTTTTTTTTTAAATATTTCCTTGTAGAAACGGGGTCTCACTTTGCTGTCCTGACTGGTCTCAAACTCCTGGCCTCAAGTGATCCTCCCGCCTTGGCCTCCCAAAGTGCTGGGATGACAGGCATGAGCCACGGTACCTGGCCTATTCTGAATTTAAAGCAGAACTCACTCATTGTAAAAAAAAAAAAAAATCTATCTATAAGCACGGCAAATCTCTAACTCAAAGGCCAGTGGGTCAGCCTCACCGAGAAGCAGCAGCTGACTGCTGTCATTCCTTCCAGGTTTCCTTCCAAAGTTAACGGTGAATGGAGCTGTGACTTTATTAGAAGTGGGAATTTTCTTTACATAGGGGGCCACAATTCACTCTTTTCTTCCATTGTTTTTAATTTTTGTTTATTTATGTGTTTATTTATTTATTTTAGAGATGGAGTCCCACTCCGTCACCCAGGCTGGTCTCAAACTCCGAGCCCCTATGAATTTTCCTGCCTCAGCCTCCCAAGCAGCTGGGACCATAGGCATGAGCCACCGTCCTCTTCTGTTTTAACGGGAGTTGGGGGAATGACTCTGCATCAATAATGGCAGGCTGGCTGGCTGGGCACAGTGGCCCATGCCTATAATTCTAGCACTTTGGGAGGCCAAGGTAGGGAAATTGCTTGAGGTCAGGAGTTCAAGACCAGCCTAGGCAACATAGTGAGAACCCATCTCTAGTGGTACCTCTGCACCGCCCTCTTCTCTGAGTTGTTAGGGGCACCAGCCTGGTTGAAGGGGCAAGTACAGACTCACTCAGCCTGGCTGGTCCAAGATTCTGCCCAGTGCCCAGAAATGAGTAGAGACTCAGGCTCTGCTGGAAAGACCCAGGGTGGGTGTCACTATGCAGACCCGAGGGAGGCAAGGGTCTCACCTGCCATATGTGTCAACCTGCAGCTACAACTGCTGGACACTGAAATGCAGGCCAGTGGTCTCTGCTAGGTGTAAGGGACACCTCAGAGGATCCTCCGGAGAGGGGATTACAGGCTGAGCCACTGAGCCAGACCTTTTTTTTTTCTTTGAGTCAAGAGTCCCACTCTGTTGCTCAGTCTGGAGTGCAGTGACACGATTACAGCCACTGACGCCTCGACCCCCTGGGCTCAGTAGATCGTTCCACCTCAGCCTTCCAGGTAGCTGAACTACAGGCACACATCACCATGCCCAGCTAATTTTTTTAAAGATGAGATCATGCCAAGTTGCCCAGGTTGGTCTCAAACCCTCCTCTTGCCTCTGCCTTCCAAAGTGCTGAGATTACAGGTGTGAGCCACCATGCGCAGCCTCCCTCCTTTTATATTAAAGACAAGGTCTCATCCTCCTGTCCAGGCTGCAGTACAGTGGTGTGATCATGCCCCACTGTAACCTTGACCTCCTGGACTCAAGTGATCCTTCTGCCTCAGCCTCCCCGGTAGCACAAACCACCACGCCCAGCTAATTTTTTACATTTATTTTGGTAGAGACTAAGTCACAAACCCCTGGTCTCAAGCAGTCCTCTCACCTCAGCCTCCCATAGTGCTGGGATTACAGACATGAGCCACCATACCCAACCCAAAGGGCTCCCTGCGAGAGAACCAATTCGTCAGAAGGCTCACACGACTTCCTTGGGCCTCGGTGAGGCCTTTCTGGGAGCTCAGGACCCAGCTCCACGGCCCCTCTGACCCATCGCAGTCCAATTTTGTCATCATCAGCCTCGGAGAGGCGAGAGGTTTCCACCTTCCATGGCTGTTTCCCCAGCCACAGGGACACAGGGGTGGGGAGGACACTTGGCAGGGCCACCCCCTTCCCAGGCGCAAAGGTGGAAATGAGGTCATTGTAGGGTGCCAGGGCCCAGGTAAGCTGAGACCGGCCGTGCTTACCAGTGGGCAGGACGATGGACAGAGCCCCCACACCCCGAGGCTTCTCCACGTTCTCCTGGCTGGCCATGTCGCCCAGGGCTGCAGGAGAGAAGGACTGGTGAGGGCTCGGTTGGAAGGGAGGGCCGTGAGAAGCAGAGACAACAGCTGCACCCAGGAAAACGCCTGACGGGTCTCCTGTCCTGCAGGGTTCAAGGGCCCTGGGAGAACCTCCCAAGCCTGAGACAGGCCAACTTCATCAGAACTGTGGGATCCAACTCAGGCTGAAGATGGTCCTTTTCAGTTTTTTGATAGAGATGGGGTCCTGTCATGTGACCCAGGCTGGTCTTGAACTCCTGGTCTCAAGTGAACCTCCCACCTTGTTGGGACTACAGGCGTGAGTCACGTCCCCAGCTGGTTGTCCCCTTCAAAGGGCCCCTCTGCCACATTTGAGAAACACTGAGTGGCTGTCTGTGAAGTGATTTTTAGGGCACTCCCCCACCTCCGCCCACCCAGCAGGAAGGTTTCCCATCCTTGCTGAGCCCCGGAGTTCCTGTTTTATCTCATTCCTGGCTGAATAACAGCTTTCAGCCCGGGGATGGGCGGGGGTGGGGCGTAGTATCAACCTTGCTGATATGACTGTTTTTTCGTCCTAGAGAAGTCTGGGCACGCCACTTCCTGGCAATGCGCACCAGGTTGGGCGCTCTCTGATAGCCACCGGAATGAACTCCTGACGGACTCAGCACTTGCAGGCACAGTGAGAACCAGGCACACACCTCAGCTCCCAGAGCAGAAGCAGGCACCGCAAAACCCAGGAATCCAGTAATCAATATGTTTTTTTTTTTCTTTTGGAGTCAGGGTCTTGCTCTGTCACCCAGGCTGGAGTGCACTGGGGCCATCATAGCTCACTGTAGTCTCAATCTCCTGGACTCAAGGGATCCTCCCACCTCAGTCTCCTGAGTACCTGGGACCACAGGCGCCGCCACAGCCACCTCATTTATTTCACTTTATTTTATTTCTGCAGAGATGAGGTCTTGCTATGTTGCCCAGGCTTGACTTGACCTCTTAGGCTCAAGCAATCCTCCCACCTCAGCCTCCTACAGTGCCGGGATTATAGGCGTGAGCCACCAACCAGGCAAGCATTGTTATTAGGCCTGTGTACAAGAAGGGAGACAGGCTTCAGAGACACACAATGCAGCTCTGAGAGTCCAAAGGGAGCCCAGACTCCGACTGGACTCATCTCTTCACCAAAATGCTTGTGGCCTCTGAAGGGGCCCATCTAGATGCTTGTTTCAATGAACAGGGGGCCAGGAAGGGCCCAGGTTTTACCTTGGTGGGATATCGTCACTGTCTCCACTGTGGTGAGCCCAGGGACAGACACAAGCGGCCGGGAGGTGCCAGGAGCGGGCTGGGCAGTCGTGTGATTGGTAAAGTTGGCCATCAGCTGGACTGTGGAGGACCCCTGGGTGGTCGCAATGGGCTCAGCCTCTGAAAGAATGCACAAATGTCTTCAGACGCCCTGGAGAGGACTCACAACTCTAGTCCTAACGCCAAGCTGGAAGCAGGGCTGTCTACTACCAGGAACCAACTAAAACCAGATCCACTGGAAATAGACATCACAGACATCTACACTGTATCATGTTATTGGGGTTTGTTTTTTTGTTTCTGTTCTGGGTCAGGATCTTACTCCGTGGTAACATGCTCTCAGTTCACCACATCCTCAACCTCCTGCGCTCAGGTGATCCTCCAGCCTCAGCCCCTGGAGGAGCTGGGACTACAGGCATGTGCTACCACACCTGGCAAATTTTTTTTTGAATTTTTGGCAGAGACGAGGTCTCACCATGTTCCCAGGCTGAATTGCAGTGGCACATTCATCTCTCACTGCAGCCTTGACCTCTTGGGCTCAGGAGATCCTCCCGCCTCAGCCTTCTGAGGAACGGGGACTACAGGTCTGCTACATAACACCCACCCATCTCAGACTATTAGTTGCTGCGTTGGTCCCCAGTCGAGACTTTATCGGAGGATGAGAAGAATTGACAAGTGAACCCCTTCCTCCCTAGACTCCCATGTCAGAAGTCAGCCTCCTCTCCAGGAAACCAGGAACGAAGGACCCAGATGTCACAGGGGAACTCATCTAAACATGTAGCAGGATGCTGGTGTGCCCCACATTTAAGAAAGGTAAGGTAGCATTACCCCAACTCGTGAGTCTTACAGGGACCTCAGGGAACCCATTTGACAGATGGGAAAAGAGAGGCTCAGAGGGGGCAGGCACTTGGCTGTACTGCACGGGAGGCAGAAGCGAGGTTGAGCCCTCACCTGTGAGACAGCTCCTCATGTCCCTGGCCAGCAGGAGGCCGTCGGGGCAGGCACAGGTGAACTTGGGCGAGCGCAGGTTGACCTGCGGGGCTGGGAGACACAGGTACTGGCAGCCACCGTTGCGGAGGGCGGTCCTCTCACACCAATTCACCCCTGGGCAGGACAGGGTGGAAATGAGATAGTCAGACCGGAACATTTTGGAACATTCCAGCACACCCGCAAGAAAAATTCCAGAGCATTCCAGTGCACACACAAGAAATGTAGGGAGGGGGGAACCAGCGAGGGCTTGCTGCCAGCACAGCCTTACCTCTTGGCTGCGTGAGGTTGTGGAAGAGGACAATGTCCTCTGGGGACAGCAGGTTTTCGGCTACCAGATTAACGTCCAAACCCGTGAGGCGATTGGCACTGAAAATGGCTTCATTGATGACATCCGTCCAAAATACTTTGTCCTGCCCGGCAGGGAGAGAGGTGACAAACCCATTAACTCGTGGAATGGGACACAGACCACAGGTTGCCTGAGGACAAGCAGCACTCACTAGGTGGCAGCATCAATCCTTTGATCTTGTTATTTTGTTTTATTTATTTAGTTAGTTTTGTTTGGGGGTTAGAGTCTCACTCAGCTGGAGTGCAGTGGAGTGCAGTGGAGTGCAGTGGCACATTCATGGCTACTGCAGCCTCGACCTCCTAGGCTCAGGTAATCCTTCCACCTCAGCCTTCCAAGTACACCATGGTGGCGCACGCCTGTAGTTCCAGCTACTTGGAAGGCTGAGGCGGAAGGATCGCCTGAGCCCAGCAGGCCTAGGCTGCAGTGGCTGTGAGTGTGCCACCGCACTCGAGCCTGGGTGACAGAGACTCCAACTTAAAAAGTTATTAAAAGCCAGGTGTGATGGCTCACACCTATAATCCCAGGACTTTGGAGGGCAGAGGCAGGAGAATAGCTTGAGCCCAGGAGGTCCAGACTAGCCTGGGCAACATAGCAAAACCCTGTCTCTATAAAATATATATGTGTATATATACGACCCTTCGTGAAAAGACAAAAAACAGTTAACTCTAGGTTAAAGCCTCATGCCTGTCAGTTTTGTGCATTCGTTGTAGCTCAAGTGAACTAGACATTTGTTCACCTGTCACCTGGATGCTTGCACCTTGTATGTACATCTCACTCAGAAAACAATCAAACATGAGTTCATCAAGGCCCCCAGATCACACCTCAAAGATGGCCAAGGAGAAGGGGTGGGCCAGTCGCTTCTCGTCCTCCAAGACCGTCTTCCGGTTGCCTCCATTGACGTCGATGCTTGAGATGGAGTGGAGTTTGGAATCGACCCAGTAGAGGCGGCCACTGGAAAGATCTAGAAGCCACAGGTGAATGAGGAGGTCACACACTGCTGCCAGATGCCAGAGGGGCCTCTGGGCCTGGTCACACTGTTCTCGGCCAGAAGAAGCTCCCCAGGACTCAGCAGAGAAGGGCCCAGAATGGCAGCGCCAGTCACGCGTGAGCCCGAACCCCACCCTGTGATGCTCTCTCACAGGGCCAGTTAGAAAAACCTCAGGGAGCCACCTGGCCTCTCCCCTCTGGCCTCCAGTCTGTGCCCAATCCCAGTGGGTATCCAGCCCTCCGACATACCCAGGGTGATTCCGTTGGGCCACTGGATGTCTTCAGTCACCAGCGAGTAGACATCCACGCCGTTCAGGCCACCCTTCTTAATCTTGGCCGGGGTTCCCCAGTCCGTCCAGTACATGAAGCTGGGCGGGGGCAAAGATGGCAGGTGTGAGGCTGGTGTAGGGACATCTCAGCCAGTGCTGAGGAGTGGCTTCAGCCCAAGAAAGCCCAGTCCAGGAAACCACTCCCACTGGGGACTCTTTTTTTTTTGCTTTCCTATCAGGGCCTGGGAAGAGCTAGAGGGATTTTATTTTAGAGAGACAGGGCCTCGTCACGTTGCCCAGGCCAGTCTCAAACTCAAGAAATTCTCCCACCTCAGCCGCTCGGGTAGCTGGGATTACAGGCAAGCACCACCACGCCTGGCTAATTTTTTAGTTTTTTTGTAGTAATGAAGGTTTTGCTATGTAGCCTAGGCCTGCCCGGCCCTGGGCTTTGTTGCTGTTGTTTTCTTTTATTTACTTAACAAGCATTTGTCTTGTTCAACCAGGATCCAGCATCACCCACAACTTCTGTTCCCTGTGACCAAGGCTTTCTTCAAGACCCCAAGTGCACCATCTGCAATGCTCGCTCCCTGACACAACCTTCTCCTTCCTCGAGTTGTGGCTACCAGGATGGGCTGTCAGCACCCCTCTGAAATTGTGCGATGCCACCACTCAGGTGACAGATGTCATCTGACGGGTACAGAGTGTAAAGGGCAGGGGGCTGAGGTGACGCTTCCTACCAGGGGTTGTGGACCACAGTGTCCTGACCCAGGATCTATCGAGTCAGTCATAGCCTTGGGAGACGCAGTCCCAGGACCCCACTGGGGTGACACCTTCCCCACCCCCATCCTGTCCAGAGTCTTCCATGCAGAAGGCCCCAAAACTGACTTAAATCAGGACGTATATGGCGTTTATACTCTCTCCGATCCTAACTGTGGCTTGGGGAACCCTGCCACACAATACTAATTAACTTTGTAGTCTCATTTCCTCTTAACGTTTTGTTCTTATTTATTTATTTTGTAGAGACGGGGGTCTCACTATGTTGCTAAGGCTAGTCTCAAACTCCTGGGCTCAAGTGTCCCTCCCACCCCAGCCTCCCAAGGCGCTGGGATTACAGATGTGAGCCACCATGCGTGACCTTATATTGTTATTTGTAACTCAGTGTGTAGTTTAAAATTCATATTAAATGCTGATACTCATTGAAATTTGTATTTTAATCTAGGCATGGTTGCTCTTGCCTGTAATCCCCAGCACTTTGGAAGGCTGATACAGGATGATCACTTGAGCCCAGGAGTTTGAGGCTGCAGTGAGCTATGATTGCACCACTGTACTCAAGCCTGGGCAACAGAGAGAGATCCCATTTCAATTTTTTTTTTTTTTTTTTGAGTCAGTCTCACTCTGTTGCCCAGGCTGGAGTGCAGTGGCATGCTCACAGCCACCCACAGCCTCAACCCGCTGGGCTCAGCGATCCTTCTGCCTCAACCTTCCAAGTAGCTAGAACCACAGGCATGCGCTACCATGCCGGGCTAATTTTTTTATTTATTTGTTTATTGTAGAGATGAGGTCTCACTAAGTCGCCCAGGCCAGTCTCGAACCCCTGGACTCAGGCAATCCTCTGGCCTCAGCCTCCCAAAGTGCTGCGATTATAAGCTTGAGCCGCCGTGCCTGGCTCCATTTTTTTTTTAAATAAGCGTTTAAGTTCCTGGTTTTGAATTTTTATCTAGAGGTCTACCTCCATCTTGGGGAGCACAACAGACAGTCTAAAAGGATCCACGTCCATGGTCTCTAACGGCAGGCGAGGAAAGCCAACATTCCAGGCTCCTGCTCCTTTTTGGACAGTTGCACAGCTCAGGAGAGCTTCACACATGATTGCCTGCAGACTTTTTTTTTCCTTTTTTGAATCATGGCTTACTGCAGCCTTGACCTTCTGGGCTCAGGTGATCCTCCTGCCTCAGACTCCTGAATAGTTGAGACTACAGGTGCACACCAGCACAACTGGCTAATTTTTTGTGGAGGGGAGGGTCTTGCTATGTTGCTCAGGCTGGTCTTGAACTCCTGGGCTCAAACAATCCTCCTACCTCAACCTCCCAAAGAGCTGGGATTATAGGTGTGAGGCGCTGTGCCTGACCTTGTACTTTCATTTCTAATTCATTGTGTAATTTGCAATTCCTGTTAGACACTGGCACTCACTGAAATTAGTATCTGATCAGGTGCAGTGGCTCAAGCCTGTAATCCCAGCACTTTGGGAGGCCGAGGCAAGAAGAGTGCCCGAGCTCAGGGGTTCGAGGCCAGCCTGGGCAACTTGGTGAGACCTCGTTTCTACAATAATAAAAAAAGAAAAAACAATTAGCCGAGCATGGTAGCACGTAGCTGAGGCGAAAGGATCACCAGATCCCAGCAGGTCGATGCTGGGGTGACTGTGAGCGTGCCACTGCACTCCAGCCTGGGTGACGGAGTGAAGACTCCGACTCAAAAAAAAAAAAGAAATCAATATCTCAGGAGTGGCTCCTGCCTAACTGCCACCGGCTCATGAACCCTCCCCTCACCCTGCCGCCTCCTGCCCCCTCTGCGTTGCAGACACGTACCCATGCACGGGGTCCACAGCAATAGCCCTTGGCTTGGAGCCTTCCTCCCTGAACAGCGTTTTCCTCTTCACGCCCTTGGTGTCAGCCACAGAGACGGTGCCCAGCACAGAGTCAGTCCAGTAGAGGTTGCCATGCACCCAGTCCACAGCCAGCCCGTCGGGGGCCTGCAGGTCTCCGCTGATGACGGTGTCATACGAGATGCCAGGGGCTCTGTCAATCTGGGTGCTGGGGTGAGAGGAGGGAGCATCAGGGCCGGAGCCCTGACCCCACCGGGGCCTGGCCGCGAGCGGGGCCTATGCTCACCTGTAGATCTTCCTCTGGGACAGGTCGGACCAGTAGATCCTGTTGCTGGCCACCTCCGTGTCCAGGGCCACCACGTTCTTCAGGTTGGCGATGAGGCTAGTGTACTCACTCCGGTCCAGCGTCATCTTGCGAACCTCATGCCGGTTGGTGAAGAAGAGGTAGGCGATGGAACCTGGGGACGGGAAGGATGGTCAGAGCAGCGGGGAGGACCTACGGTGGGGCCCAGAGTTCCTCTCACCCCACGGACCACTCTACAGAAAGTGGCTTAACTCAAGGAGGCACCAGACGGACGACAGGAAACCCCTCCCTATGGGCCGGGCATGGTGGTTCAGGCCTGTAATTCCAGCACTTTGGGAGGTCAAGAAGGGAGCACTGCTTAAGCCCAGGAGTTTGAGACCAGCCTGGGCAGTATAGTGAGACCTCATCTCTACAAAAAATCAAAAAATTAGCCAGGCATGCTGTCACCCAGGCTGGAGTCCATGATCACAGCTCTCCCCAGTCTCAAGTTCCTGGGATCTGGCGATCCTTCCACCCAGCACCCCCCACCCCACAGAGTAGCTGGAACTACAGGTGTGCACCACCACACCCAACTAATTTTTTTATTTTTTTTGTGGAGACAAGGTCTTGCGAAATTGCCCAGGATGGTCTTGCCTCTGCCTTCCAAAATGCTGGGATCACAGGCTTGAGCCACCACACTTGGTGGGCAACGGCATCTTAATAAATACCAACATCCACGAAATGGATTTCAGAGTGAACAGTCCCGGAGGACCCCACGAACCCATTGAAAGTAACATCAAGGCACTCCACATTTCACCCCAGTAGAGCCAGGATGCACATGGGCCCAACAGAGACAGCATCAGATGAGTAAGAGACGCCAGAGGCCCCTGGGCAAGTGGAAGCTCTCTGCACAACTTTTTTCTTAGAGACAGGGTCTCACTCTATTGCCCGTGGTGGAGTGCAGTAACGCAATCATAGCTCACTGCAGCCTCAACTCCTGGGCTCGAGCCATCCTTCTACCTTAGCTGCTAGGACTACAGGCACCACCACCACACCTGGGCTCCATCTCTGCAAAGTTGGCCCACATTGTGGTTACACAGCAAGAGCAAAGAAAAGGACACCTGGGTGTCTGGACAGTTCCACCGGAGCAGTCACATCTCCAGAGACACGGGATCCCTTTGTCTAGGGGACTTTAAGTGTTAGCGAATGGTTACAGTGACAACCTAACCTTCAGGACAGAAAGCATATTCAACTATTTTGACTCTTTTGGTTTCATGGGAGCTATTACGGTATTCTGTCTCTTTTATTTATTTATTTTTTTTGAGTTGGACTCTTACTCTTGTCGCCCAGACTGGAGTGCAGTGGCATGCTCACGGCCACCACAGCCTCGATCAGCTGGGTTTAGGCAATCCTTCTGCCTCAGCCTTCCAAGTAGCTGGAACCACAGATGCACGCCACCACATCTAGCTAGTTTTTGTGACTTGTTGTAGAGACAAGTTGCCTAGGCTGGTCTTGAACCCCTAGACTCAGGCAATCCTCTTGCCTCAGCCTCCCCAATGCTGAGCCACCATGCACGGCTTTGTCTGTTTTAAATATGTTTTCTTGGTCTGATTTGCAGCTAGAGGAGGCTCAGGGGGCTTTCCACCTTTTGCTCCTGAAGTCGCTCCTCAGATTGTCCCAGAAAGAAAGGCTGTGTGCTGTTTTGCCTGCAGGGCTGAAGGCCAGGCTAACTGGGGACTCCTAAGGAATAGGACCAGGTCCTATTCCTTAGGAGTCCCCAGTTAGCCTGCAGTCCCGGCACTTTGGGAGGCCGAAGCAGGATGACTGCTTGAGGCCAGGATTTCAAGACCAGCCTGGGCAACCCAGTGAGACCTCATCTCTTCAGAAAAAGGATAAAACCCTGGCCGGCAGGGCCCTGGCACACCTGAGTCCCAGCTGGGCTATGGATTTGCCCACCGGGTCTCAGGATCAACAGCCTTCTGGTCGGGCACCCGAGTCCACACAAGGTTCAGCTGGTGACAGTCCCCGCCACACTCGCCCATGAGGGGTGAAGCAAACCGCCCACCTCCCGTGCTCACCCACGGCCTTGCAGGCCCCGGTGCGGGGCTCCATCTGGAAGCCCTCCTCACACTCGCACTTGAAGCCACCTTCCAGGTTCACACACAGCTGACTGCAGGCATCGGGGTCCTGACACTCATCAATATCTGGGAGAGAGGGAGAGAGGAGGGCCGCAGTCAGAGTAAGGGGACTCAGGCAGCAGGGGCCAGCCCAGTGCCTTTGGGGGACACAAGAAACAGCCAGGTGTCATCCTCAGCAGGAACCCCAACTTCTCCTCAGGGTCACAGCCAAGAGAGCCAAGTTGTGCCAGCCAAGATGTCATCATCACTAACCCCAAAGGCAAGATGTCATCATCACTAACCCCAAAGGCAAGAACCCCCAAAACAGATGACACATGTTCCCCTGGCATCTCACAGAACCCTCTGAACTGCTCCACATGGTGTTTCCCACCCACAGAACAGATGGGGGAACTAAGGCATGGGTTTCAGTCGCCCCACTGGGAAGGCAGAGAGGCCAGGGCTCGCCTGCCAGGAGTCACCTTCGCATCGCCGCTGGCCCACCAGGCGGAAGCCACCAGGACACAGGCACTCGTGGCCAATCTTGAGGTCATTGCAGATGTGGGAGCATCCTCCGTTATTGTCCAAGCACTCATTAGTCCCTGTGGCAGGAAGGGGGACACACATGGGTCACGCTCAGGCCTCCAGCCGTGCCTTTCCTGCCTTCCTGTTCTATTTCACCATCTTTGTTCTCAACATAGTGAAGGAGAGGCTAGCATGGTAACAGGACCCGTGAGAGGACTTAAGCAACTATGCCCTGGCCAGAAACGGTGACTCACGCCTGTAAGCCAGTACTTTGGGAGGCCGAGGCAGGAGGATCGCCTGAGCCCAGGAGTTCGAGACCAGCCTGGGCAACATAGCAAGACTCCATCTCTATGAAAAAAATAAAAAGTCAGGCATGATGGTGTTCACCTGTAGTCCCAGCTACTTGGGAGGCTGAGGCCCAGAAGGATTGCCTGAGGCCAGAAGGTCAAGGCTGCAGCAAGCTGTGAACATGCCACAGACTACTGCACTTCAGCCTGGACCACAGAGTGAGACTCAATTCAGAAAAAAAAAAAAAACTCAAAATCATGTCCTCTGCCAAACCATGGGTGCACCCTGAGGACATCATGCTCAGCGAAGTAAACCAGTCCCAGCCGGGTGTGGTAGCTCAAGCCTGTAATCCCAGCACTTTGGGAGGCTGAGGTGAGAGGACGGCCTGAGCCCACGGGTTCGAGACCAGCCTGGGAGACTTGGTAAGACCTCGTTTCTACAATAAATCAAAAAATTAGCTGGGCGTGGTAGCACGCACCTGCAGTTCCGGCTATTGGAAGGCTGAGGCAGAAGGATCGCCTGAGTCCAGCAGATCTACACTGGAGTGGCCATGAGCATGCCACTGCACTCCAGCCTGGGCAATGGAGTGAGACTCCAACTCAAAAAAAAGAAACCATCCCAAAAGGACAGATACCGTGTGGTTCCACTCACAGGAGGTCCCTAGAGAAGTAAGAAATACACAGACAGAAAGTGGAATGTGTGAGCCTGAGGGATGGGAGGGGGATGGGAGTGAGTGTTTCGTGGGGACAGTTTCACTTTGGGAAGATGTGGACGTTCTGCAGATGACAGTGGTGATGGTTGCACAACACTGGACTGAGTTAATACCACTGAACTGTCCACCTAAAAATGGGTAAAATGGTCTTTTTATTCTTTTTTTGACTTGAGTCTCACTTTGTCGCCCAGGCTGAATGTATTGGCACCATCACGGCGACCTCCTAGGCTCAGGCAATCCTCTTGCCTCGGCCTCCCAAAATGCTGGGATTACAGGCATTGAGCCACTGCGTCTGGCCAAATTCATGTATTTTGTAACTCATTTTTTAGGAGGAAGTCTCCTGACGATATCCATGAATGTCACGTCACCATGACAGAGCGAGGAGCACTTCTGCATACTCTCTAAGCATCACGCTGGTCAATTCCCAACAGCCCTAGGATGTGTGAGCAACTACTGTCCCATCCGACGGATGTGAAAACAGGCTCAGAAGTGAAGTCACTTACCCCAGTCCCCAACTGCCTTGCCCTGGGCATGATGATGCACAAGAGCCCTTGGCTCTCGTGAGGTGGCCAGGCCGACGACCCCCATCCCACAGCGCCCATGTCTCAGTCCCAGTCCTGGTTCCCAACCAACGCTGCGAGCTGTCAGCAACCCAAGGCTCACCACACTCCTTGAGGGGCTCATCCGACCAGTCCCGGCAGTCTCTAGCCGAGTTGCACACTTTGTCCAGGGTGATGCATTCGCCACTGTGACACTTGAACTTGTTGGGTCCCTCACACAACGTCACTGTGAGAGCAGGAGAGAGGAGGGTCAGGGCGTCTGAGCTCAAGAAGTCCTCTTAGCACTCTTTTTTTGTTTCTCTTTTTGTTAAGAGACAGGATATTGACCAGGCTTGGTGGCTCAGCCTGTAATCCCAGCACTTTGGAAAGCCGAGGTGACTGATTGCCTGAGCCTGTGAGTTCAAGACTAGCTCAGGTAACTTGGTGAGACCTCGTCTCTACAATAAATCAAAAATTAGCCAGGAGCAGTAGTGTGGGCCTATAGTTCCGGCTCCTTGGAAGGCTGAGGTGAAAGGATCGCCAGAGCCCAGCAGGTCGAAGCTGCGGTGGCCGGGAGCAGCCACTGCACTCCAGTCTGGGCAACCATGAGAATCCGGCTCAAAAAACAGAGAGAGAGAGACAGGGTCTCTAGCCAGGCACAGTGGCTCAAACCTATAATCCCAGCACTTTGGGAGGCCAAGTCGAGAGGATTGCCTGAGCCCAGGGGTTCCAGACCAGTCTAGGTAATTTTGGCAAGATCGCGTCTCTACAATAAATCGAAAAATTAGCCAGGCATGGTAGAGCACACCTGTGGTTCCAGCTACTTGGAAGATTGAGGTGGAAGGATCACCAGAGCCCAGCAGGTCGAGGCTGTGGTGGCCACTGTGCCTGCCCTAGAATTCGTTTTTAAAAAATTTTTATTTATAGCAAAACACACATAACATAAAGCTACCATCTTTACCATTTTTCAACATACAATTTAGTAGAATTAAAATATCCAACTAGGTACAGTGGCTCATGCCTGCAATCCCAGCACTTTGGGAGGCGGAGGTGAGAGGATCGTCTGAGTTCAGGGGTTTGAGACCAGCCTGGGCAACTTGGTGAGACCTTGTCTCTACAATAAATCAAAAAATTAGCCTGATGTGGTGGCACATGCCTGTGGTTCCAGTTACTTGGAAGGGTGAGGTGGAAGGTTGAGGCTGCAGTGGCTGTGAGCATGTCACTGCACTCCAGCCTGGGATAGAGAGACTCCAACGTAAAAAAAAAAAAAAAAAAGATATCCACATGGCTGTGCAACCATCCCCACTGTCCTCTCTAGAACTTTCTCATCTTTCCAAACTGTAGCTCTGTCCGCATGAAATACTCACTCCCCCTCCCCTTCCCCAGCCTCTGGTTTTTACCACTCTATTTTCTGTCTCTGAATGTGATGATTACAGGGACCTCCTAGGAGTGGGATCAAACAGGATTTATCTTTTTGTGACTGGCTTCTTTCACTGAGTGTAATGTCCCCGAGTTTTATCCATGAACATGAGACCAGCCTGGGCAACACAGTGAGACCTCACCCCTACAAAAATCTTTTAAAAATTAGCTGAGCGTAGTAGCACATACCTGGAGTTCCAGCTACTTGAGAGGCTGAGGCAGGAGGATAGTCTTGAGTCCTAGAGGTTGAGGCTGCAGTGAGCTATGATTATGCCACTGCACTCCAGGTTGGGCAATAGAGCGAGATCCTATCTCTTTTCTTTTCTTTTTTTTTTTGAGTTGGAGTGTCACTCTGTCGCCCAGGCTGGAGTGCAGTGACATGCTCATGGCCACTGCAGCTTCAACCTTCCACCTCACCCTTCCAAGTAGCTGGAACCACAGGCATGTGCCACCACATCAAGCAAATTTTTTGATTTATTGTAGAGACAAGGTCTCACCAAGTTGCCCAGGCTGGTCTCAAACCCCTGAACTCAGACGATCCTCTCACCTCCGCCTCCCAAAGTGCTGGGATTGCAGGCATGAACCACTGTACCTAGTTGGATATTTTAATTCTACTAAATTGTATGTTGAGAAATGGAGTCGGGCTCGGTGCTCAGCCTGTAATCCCGTGCTTTTGGGAGGCTGAGGTGAGTGGATTGCCTGGGCCTGCGGGTTCGAGACCCGCCTGGGCAGCGAGACCTCATCTCTACAATAAATCAAAAATCAGCCGGGCGTGGTAGCGCATGCCTGTAGTTCCGGCTACTCAGAAGGCTGAGGCAGAAGGATCGCCAGAGCCCAGCAGGTCGAGGCTGCGGTGGCCGGGAACGGCCACTGCACTCCAGTCTGGGCGACAGAGTGAGATTCCAACTCAAAAAAAAAAAACTGGCTCAACCTGTAATCCCGTGCCTTTGGGAGGCTAAGGTGAGTGGATTGATTGCCTGAGCCCATGGGTTTGAGACCCGCCTGGGCAGGTGAGACCTCATCTCTACAATAAATCAAAAAATCAGCCGGGCGTGGTAGTGCGCGCCTGTAATTCCGGCTACTCGGAAGGCTGAGGCGGAAGGATCACCAGAGCCCAGCAGGTCGAGGCTGCGGTGGCCGGGAATGGCCACTGCACTCCAGTCTGGGCGACAGAGTGAGACTCCAACTCAAAAAAAAAAAAAAAAAAAATAGGGAGGTATGTGTGGTGGTACATGCCTGTAGTCCCAGCTGCTTGGGAGACTGAGGCAGAAGGATCACCTGAGCCCAGGAGGTCGAGGCTGCAGTGAGCTGTGATTGTGCCACTGCACTCCAGCCTGGGTCATAGAGCAAAACTCTGATTCAAAAAAAAAAAAAGATAAATTCGATACTGATGACCCTTTGTCCCGAGGCTTGTTCTGGGCTCTGCTGTGCGTGTTGCATAGCTGGTCTGCCAGGCAGACACAATTGTCTCCTAAACACACTCCCAGGTGTGTAATGGCTGCTGTGGGAACTCAGGAAAGTACATAGGATGGCTTCGCCCGTGTGCACGGTGAGCTCAGACACAAGCTCCACACAGTGACCTTGGTGAAGCTCATGGTCCCGAGTCTGCTATCATCAAGGTCATTTTATAAACAAGACAAAGTGAGGTTCAAGGCTATCAAGTCATTTGTCCCAGGACCTGCAGCTGGTGCAAGCACCCACAAACCACATGATGGATTATTTGCCAACAAGTCAGGCCCAAAACTGCGGGGGGGAGCCAAGCGGCCATCACTCACCATTGACACAGCCAAGTTCATCGCTCATGTCCTTGCAGTCATACTCTCGGTCACACTGCCGGCTGCCATGGACACACGTCCCGTCCAGGCACTGGAATTCGTCTGGGCGACAGGTGACCACAGCTGGAACAGACAAAGAGTGTTGATTTTCTCACAGAGACACAACCAAAGAACAGAACGACCACCTTCCAAGCAGTGATGTCCCAGTGATCTAAGAGGAGCTGGTTGCCTTGGGCCTCAGGGGCAGCCATGTGGGTGCGGGAGCTTTAGAGATGGCCTCCCTTCTCATCATGGGGAAAAACTCCCCAGCTGACCTGTCTTTGTGTTTCCATTATAACATAGATTAAGATACATTTTTTTTCAGCCTGTAATCCCAGCGCTTTGGGAGGCTGAAGTGAGTGGACTGCCTGAGCCCGCAGGTTTGAGACCTGCCTGGGCAACTTGGCGAGATCTCATCTCTACAATAAATCAAAAAATTAGCCGGGCGTGGTAGCGCACACCTGTAGTTCTGACTACTTGGAAGACTAAGGTGGAAGGATTGCCAGAAGGATTGCCAGAGCCCAGCAGTTTGAGGCTGCGGTGGCCGGGAGCGGCCACTGTACTCCAGTCTAGGCGACAGAGTGAGACTCCAATTCAAAAAAAAAAAAAAGATACATTTTTTTTTTTAAGAGACAGGGTCTTGCTCTGTTGCCCGGGCAGGAGAGCAGTGGTGTGATTATAGCTCACCACAGCCTCGAACTCCTGGGTTTAGGTGATCCTCCTATCTTAGCCTCTCAAGTAGATAGGACTACAGGCTTATCACCACGCCTGACTAATTTTTTAATTTTTTTTTAGAGACAAGGTCTCATTATGTTGCCCAGCCTGACTATGAACTGGACTCAAGCAATCCTCCCACCCTGGGATTACAGGCATAAGCCACAGTGCCTGGTCATGTCTCTCTTTCTTTTAAAATATCCACTTTTTTTTTTTTTTGGAGTTCGAGTCTCATTCTGTCGCCCAGACTGGAGTACAGTAGCATGCTCCCAGCCACCGCAGCCTCGACCTGCTGGGCTCCAGCGATCCTTCTGTCTCAGCCTTCCGAGTAGCCAGAACTACAGGCATGCGCTACTGCACCTGGCTAATTTTTTTACTGTAGAGACGAGGTCTTACCAAGTTGCCCGGGTGGGTCTCGAACCCACGGGTTCAGGCAATCCACTCGCCTCGGCCTCCCAAAGTGCTGGGATTATAGGCTGAGCCACCGAGCCTAGCCCCCCCATAAAACGCAACTGAAGCCAGGAGCACTGGTGCTTGCATGTAGTTCCAGCTACTTGGAAGGCCAAGGCAAGAGGACTGCTTGAGGCCAAGAGTTTAAGACCAGACTGGGCAACATAGAGACTGCCGGCTCCAAAAAAAAAATAATAATAGCCAGCAACAGTGGCTCACGCTTTTAATACAGCACTTTGGAAGGCTGAGGTGAGAGGATTGTATGAGTCCAGGGGTTTGAGACCAGCCTGGGCAACTTGGTGAGACCTCATCTCTACAATAAATGAAAAAATTAGCTGGGCATGGTGGCACGTACCTGTAGTTCCAGCTACTTGGAACTTGGAAGGCTGAGGCAGGAGGATCACATGAGCCCAGCAGATCAAGGTTGCGGTGGCCGTGAGCACGCCACTGCACTCCAGCCTGGGCGACAGAGTGAGACTCCAACTCAACAACAACAACAAAAATTCCAAATTCTGTTCCTCAGTGGACAGGCCTCGTGTCATGGGTTCAACAGTCACATGGGGCTAGTGGCTCCTGCCTGGACAGCAGTGGGCATGGGCATGCCCACTGCTGCAGGAAGTGCTATTGGATGGCCCTGGACTCTAATCAGAGCTCGCCAAGGTCAATGCCACTGCTCCGTTCTCCAGCCGGGAGACCACAGTACAGCGAGGGCAGTTCAGCCAAGGGTCACCCAGCTCAGACGTCACCAGCCAGGCCTGGAGGCCAAAGTTCTTTCTGGGTCAGTAATACTGCAGCCTGTGCCCTTGTCAAAAAAGAGATTAACTAAGCAGGAGAGATTAACTCAAAAAGAGTCTGTTTTGGGGATAGCCTATTCCTCAGTGCGACCAGAGAGATTCAAAGGAAAAAGACAAGGGCCAGGTGTGGTGGCTCACGCTGGTAATCCCAGTTCCTTGGAAGGCTGAGGCAGAAGGATCGCTTAAGCATAGGAGCGCAAGACCAGCTTGGGCAACATATTGAGACCTCATCTCTACAGAAAGGAATAAAGATTAGCCAGGTGTGATGTACAGCTACAGTTCCAGTTACTCAGGAGGCTGAGGTAGGAGGATCACTCGAGCCTAGGAGGTAGAGGCTGCAGTGAATTATGATTATGCCACTGCACTTCAGCCTGGGTGACAAGTGAGATTCTGTCTCTAAAATGAAAAAAACAAACACGTGAAAGGAGATCTGGACCACTTTTGGCCTGTGATTTGGAATCTGTTTTTTGAGACAGGGTCTTACTATGTTGCCCAGGTCAGTCACAAATTCTTGGACTCAAGTGATTATCTTGCCTCAGTCTCCCAAAGTTCTGGGACTGCTGGTGTGAGCCACTGTGCCCAGCCACACAGCAGTTTTCATAGAGCTGAAATCACTGCATAGATGCCATTAGACATTTTTTTCTTTCTATTTAAAAAATTTACTGTAGACACAAAAATAGACATTTTTTTAGTCACTTTTTTTTTCAATTTTTTTGGTAAGTGATGAGGTCTCGCTATGTTGCCCAGGCTGATCTCAAATTTCTGGGCTCAAGCAATCCTCCCTCCTTGGCCTCTCAAAGTGCTGGGATGACAGGCATACACCATAGCACCCTACCTAAAATTGAAATTGAATTGAATTGAATTGCAATCTTTTGGTTTTTGTTTTTTTTTTTTTGAGTTGGAATCTCACTCTGTTGCCCAGGCTAGAGTGCAATGGCACGCTGACGGTCACTGCAGCCTAAACCTGTCAGGCTCAAGTGATCCTTCCACCTCAGCCTTCCAAGTAGCTGAAATAACTGGTGCACACTACCATGCCCAGCTTATTATTTTATTTATTGTAGAGACAAGGTCTCACCAAGTTGCCCAGGCTGGTCTCGAACTCCTGAGCTCAGGCAATCCTCTTGCCACCACCTCCCAAAGTGCTAGGATGACAGACTTGAGTCACCGTGCCTGGCCTAAATCTTTTAATCCCTTAAAGCTGCCACCCATCCTACATGCGGGTGAGCCCGGGGACAGGCCTGGTACACATGATGGGTCCCCTCCCCACCCGTACCACAGTCTTCCTCGTCAGACTTGTCCTTGCAGTCGGGGCCGCCATCACAGTGCCAGCTGGCATGGATGCACTCGCCGCTGCCACAGAGGAACTCGAAGGCGGAGCAGGGGCTGCTGTCACCATGGAGGGAGGACCCGCCATGCCCTTCGCAGTGCTGGGGCCACTCGTCGGAGCCGTCATCGCAGTCGGCGTCGCCGTCACAGACCCACAGCTCAGGGATGCAAGTAGAGCCGTTGCACTGGAAGTTGGCGGGGCCGCAGGTGAGCACCGGGCAGGAGGCCTCATCCGAGCCATCCAGACAGTCCCGGTCTGAGTCACAGACGAACTGCCGGGAGATGCACTTGCCATCGTGGCAGGGGAACTCGTCCTGGGCGCAGGTCTTGGGGGCTGCAGGACACACAGGCAGGGCCATCCTGTCAGCATGGGGCCTTGCGATACCAAACCAGTCTACAGGCGGGAACACTGTCACAGAGAGGGAAGACCCCAAGGGGGCTGGGGTCCCAACACTGAACCAGTCAGTGCCTGTTCTGTGCCTCAGTTTCCCCTACTGTATGAGCCTCCTGGCATTGCTATGAGAACCGATGAGTTAACGGGTATCAAGCTCTTAAGCTGGGTCCCTGAGATAGTAGTGCTACTTCTGAGGTAATTGTTGTTATTTTTAGTCAGAGTCTCACCCGGCTGGCCAGGTTGGAATGCAGTGGCACGATCACGGCTCACTGCAGCCTCCACCTCCCGGGCTCAAGCAATCCTCCCATTTCAGCCTCCTGGATAACTGGGAATATAGGCACAAACCACCACAACCAGCTAATTTTTTAGTATTTTTGTACAGACAAGGTCTTGCTATGTTGCCCAAGCAGATCTCAAACTCCTGGGCTCAAGCAATCCTCCAGCCTCAGCCTCCCAAAGTGCTGGCATTACAGGTGTGAACCACTGCACCCGGCCGAACTGCTTTCATTATCATGGGGTTGAGTCTCCCTTGTCTGAAATGCTTGGGACCTGAGAAGTGTTTTGTGTTTTTTCAGATTTTAGAATATCTGCATTATCCTTACCGGTTGGACAACCCAAATCCAAAAATGTAAAATCAGAGATGCTCCCATGGGCATTTCCTTCCAGCAGCACATTGTGATGCTTGAGAACGTCCAGATTTTAGAGCTTTTTGGATTTGGGAAGCACAGCCTGTATAAAAAAAAAAAAAAAAAAGAAGAGGCGGGGTGTGGTGGCTCACACCTGTAATCCTAGCACTTTGGGAGGTCAAGGCAGGAGAATTGCTTGGGCCCAGGAGTTTGAGACCGGCCTGGCCAACAGAGTAAGACCTTGTCTCTACAAAAAACAGAAATGCTAGCCAGGCATGGGGACACAAGCCTGTAGTCCCAGCTACTCAGGAGGCTGAGATGAGAGGATCGCTTGAGCCCAGAAATTCAAGGCTGTAGTGACCTGGAATGGTGCCACTGCACTCCAATCTGTGTGTCTCACAGGGTAAGACTCTGACTCAATAAATAAATAAATGAACGAATGGATGACAACAGCTTCTCCTCGTGTGCTATGATTTCTTCACAGAATTCCACAGCAGGCTGGAGCCTCCCTCCCCTGAGTGGTCGAGAGGAATCTCTGAGGCTCGGTCACTAGTGTCCACCATGTGCTCAGCCCCCCAGCGGAGGCCAGCGGTGGTGACAGTGGCTCACCATGGCTTGTGCCAGGTGGCAGAGCCTCAGGGGACAACCTCCTCCCCTTCTGTAATGCCTCCTGGTCCAGAGGGACTCCGGGCTGGGAGGAGGCTAGACACGAGCCCCCAAGAGATAGGGCCCAGTGTGGAGCAGCCACTGCATAGCTCGAGCAGGGCCTTGCAGGGACCATGTCTGCCCTGTCCCCAGAGCCCCAGCAGGCACAGGTGCAGGGGCAGGACCACACTTACGACAGCCCTGCTCGTCCGAGCCGTTCTCGCAGTCCACCTGCCCATCGCACTTCCAGAACTGGGGGATGCAGCGATTGATGCGGCCCCCACAGCTGAAGTCCCCTGATTTGCAAGTGACAGACCCTAGGAGAGAAACAGGACTGAGCTGTCACTCAAGGCGAAGACCAGCTGGCCTTACCACCTCATGTTTGCAGAGGTAACCCCAGAGCTTTCAAGAAAGAATGCCAACCCCATTGCTGTGGGTTAACACAAAGTGCATTTAATGGAGCATGTCAAAAATTACGTTTTTTTCCTCTCTCTCTCATTTATTTTCTAAATACACTATATTTCCCAATCTTAAAAAAAAAATTAGATGTTAGGGAGGCCGGGGGTGGTGGCTCATGCCTGTAATCTCAACACTTTGGGAAGCGGAGGCAAGAGGACTGGCTGAGCCCAGGGGTTTGAGACCAGCCTGGGCAACTTGGTGAGACCTCGTCTCTACAATAAATCAAAAAAATTAGCCGGGTGTGGTGGCGTGCACCTATAGTCCCAGCTACTCAGGAGGCTGAGGCAGAAGGATCCCCTGAGCCCAGGAGGTCGAGGCTGTAGTGACCTATGATCATGCCACTGCACTCTGGCCTGGGCAGCAGAGTGAGACTCAGAATAATAAAAAAAAAAAATCAGATGTTATAGGATGCAGAGGTTTTGGAACGAGAGAGAGGTGGTGGCAGCACAGGTGAAGGCAATGCTACCACACCAGTTAATTTCATGTTAAGTGAATTTCACCTCACATGGAAAAAAAAAGTCATTATTGGCTGGGCTCAGTGGCTCAGCCTATAATCCCAGTACTTTGGGAGGCCAAGGCGAGTGGATTGTCTACGTCCTCGGGTTCAAGACCAGCCCAGGCAACTTGGCGAGACCTCATCTCTACAATAAATCAAAAATAAGCTGGGCGTGGTAGTGTGCGCCTGTAGTTCCAGCTACTTGGAAGGCTGAGGCAGAAGGATCGCCGGCACCCAGCAGGTTGACGCAGGGGTGGCCGTGAGCATGCCACTGCACTCCAGCCTGGACGACAGAGTGAGACTCCCACTCAAAAAAAAAAAAAAGTCATTATTAAATGACTTTAAGAAAAGTTCTCCCAACTCACAGCTAAACACATCAAAAGCCACTGGCTATTGTTCCAGCTGCCACCTTCAGAAAGGGTTAGGATTTTTAAAAGGAGGGAGGGTCAAGGGTCATATCATGCTCCGAGGGGACTCACGGCAGGTCTCCAGGGACTCATCCGAGCCGTCGGGGCACTCAGGGCGACCGTCACAAACCCACTTGTAGGAGATGCATTTCCCGTCTTGGCATTGGAACTCGTTCCTCTCACATTTGTCTGCAAAAATTTTTAAAATTATTTGTAATTTTCCGGGGGCGATAAGTAAATAAATAAAACATTTGGCTGGGCATGGTGGCTCAGGCATGTTATCCCAGCACTTTGAGAAGCAGAGACAGGAGAACTGCTTGAGGCTGGTAGTTCAAGATCAGCCTGGGACACATAGCAAGACCTGGTCTCTAGTAGATAAAAAATAAAACATCTGGGCCGGGCTCGGTGGCTCAGCCTGTAATCCCAGCACTTTGAAAGGCCAAGGCAAGTGGATGCCTGAGCCTCAGGGTTCGAGACCAACCCGGGTAACTTGATGAGGCCTCATCTCTACAATAAATAAAAAAATTAGCCAAGTATGGTAGAGCACGCCTGTAGTTCTGGCTACTTGGAATGCTGAGATGGAAGGATCGCCAGAGCCCAGCAGATCGAAGCTGGGGTGGCTGTGAATGTGCTACTGCACTCCAGCCTGGGCAATAGTGAGACTCCAACTCAAAATAAATAAATAAATAAGTAAACAAATAAATAAACAAATATCTGTTCCCCATTGAGAGGGAGGGGAAGGGGAAGGGGTATACTCAGTGCCAGAATCACAGTCTGTTTCCTGGGTCTATTTCCTGCCAATAATGAAGAAACCAGAAATGCAATCCTATCAGGAACTGCCTAATTCCCAGGAAATTAAACACAAAAAATGAAATTTCATAAACCCAAGAGAGGAAATGATCAACAAAGGTTTTGACATGATGTTGTTGGATTCCAAAGTGTACACTGGACCACAGGAATAAAATATTAGCACTTCCGTGCACATTAATAAACAAATGAGGCTGGGCGTGGTGACTTACACCTCTAATACCAGCCCTCTGGGAGGCGGAGACTAGAGGATAGTCTGAATCCAAGAGTTCAAGACCAGCCTGGGCAACTTGGCAAGACCTCATCTCTACAATAAATTTTTAAAAATTAGCCAGATGTGGTGATGTGTGCCTGTGGTTCCAGCTTCTTGGAAGGCTGAGGTGGAAGGATCACGGGAGCCCAGCAGGTTGAGACTGCGGTGGCCGGGAGCATGCCACTGCACTCCAGTCTGGGCGACGGGGTGAGACTCCAACTCAGAAAAAAAAAAAGAAAATAGCAAGAAATAAATAATTATGAGAAATTACAGTTGTAAAGGCCACAGAATACGGATTGATCAGAAGATAATCAGATCTGAAGATCAGATCAAAGGAAATAGAGAAATATATGAGAAAAATTTTTCTTGGACAACATAGCCTTGGATGATTAGATAAAAATTAGAAAATATTAAGAGTTTGGGAGATTTCCAAAAATGCAAGATTCTTATGCTGTTGATTGCATTTAGTTTTAGACATTAAATTTTGACTTAGAATTTTTTTTTTGACAGGGTCTTACTTTGTCATCCAAGCTAGAGTGTAGTGGCATAGTCATAGTTCACTGCAGCCTCAAATGATCCTGGGCTCAAGTGATCCACCTGCCTCAGGCTCCCAAGGAGCCATCACATCTAGCTGATTTTTTTTTTTTTTTTAGAGATGGGTCTTGCTATATGACCCAGACTGATCTCAAAGTCCAGACCTCCAGCAATCCTCCTGCCTCAGTCTCCCAAAGTGTTGAGATTACAGGTGTGAGCCACCGTGCCCAGCCTAGAATGCATTTCTACATGTGAACTGGAATCAAAGTTAACTTTTACAATTCAAAATGTAAACTTTGATTCTGTAATGTAAACAAAAACAATAGCGCTAAAAAAATGATGAGCACTCAGCTCAGCATGCTTCATGCATAAATCAGGCAATAAGATCAAGAAAAAAAGACGGCAGTATCTGCCTTTTCATTATCATGAAGTTGTATCAGATGCCATATAGGCGTATTCATTTTGATGGATGGCTAGACGTGCTGTATGTTTCTTATCCTCTTAGGAAGGTTAAGAATGCTTTGTCTTTCATCAATTAATTTTTAATGTTAGCCATAACAAAAAATCGGTTAATGGCTTGCTCAAAATTTAGCCAGCTCATTTGGCACTAAGGTAATTAATAAATGCATCCCACTTGAAGCGGAAACCACATCTCCAGCAAGTTATTACATTCTTGGGAGAATGTTCCAGACCAAAAAAAGATCAGTGCATATGATATTGAAGTTAGAGAATCTGGAAGGAAAACTTCAATTTTTCAACCAAATCATCTTTGACAAAACCTCCAACAACAACCACTGGGGAGGGGAGAACCTATTCGGTAAATGGTGCTGGGAAAACTGGCTGATCACATGCAGAAGATTGAAACAGGATTCCTACCTATCACCATACACAAAAATTAACTCTAAATGGATCAGAGACCTAAATGTAAAACCTCAAACTATAAGAACCTTAGATAATGCAGGAGACACTCTTGTGGAAGTTGGAACTGGCAACCAATTCCTGATCAAAATCCGAAGTGCCCATGCCATAAGAGATAAGATAGACAAGTGGAACCTCATCAAATTAACGAGCTTCTACGGGCTCGGTGGCTCAGCCTGTCATCCCGCGCCTTTGGGAGGCTGAGGTGAGTGGATTGCCTGAGCCCGCGGGTTCGAGACCCGCCTGGGCAACTTGACGAGACCTCATCTCTACAATAAATCAAAAATTAGCCGGGCGTGGTAGCGTGCACCTGTAGTTCCCGCTACTCGGAAAGCTGAGGCGGAGGGATGACCAGAGCCCAGCAGGTCGAGGCTGTGGTGGCCGGGAGCGGCCACTGCACTCCAGTCTGGGCAACAGAGTGAGACTCCAACTCAAAAAAAAAAAAAAAAAATTAACGAGCTTCTGCAAAGCAAAAGAAACCATCAAGAGAGTGAGGAGACAGCCCACAGACTGGGAAAAAATATTTCCCAACTGTATGTCTGACGAAGGCCAAACATCTGGGATGTACAAGAAACTCAAAAGAAAAAAACAAACAGCCCCATTACAAAGTGGGCAAAAGATATGAACAGACACTGGTCAAAAGAAAACATACAAGCAGCCAACAGATACATTAAAAATGTTCAGCTTTAATCAAGGAGATGCAAATTAAAACTACACTCAGATACCAACTAACTCCAATCACAATGGCCATCAACAATAACACAAAAAATAACAGATGCTAGGGAGGATGTGGCGAAAAGGGAACACTTCTACACTGTTGGTGGGAGTGTAACCTAGTACAGCCTCTGTGGAAAACAGTGTGGCAATTCCTAAAAGATCTAAAAATTGACCTTCCATACGACCCTGCAATCCCCCTACTGGGAATATACCTGGAAGAACTCAAATCACTCTATAAAAAAGATACCTACACACATATGTTTATCACAGCATTGTTCACAGTAGCAAGAACATGGAACCAATCATGCTGCCCATCAAAAGAGGACTGGGTTAAAAAAAATGTGGTACATATACACGAATATTACACAGCCATAAAGAACAAAATCATGAGATTCACAGCAACCTGGATGAACTTAGGGTCTATAATACTGAGTGATCTTTCACAGAAACAAAGAACTGAGTATCACATGTTCTCACTCACAAGTGGACCTTGAACAATTATTGTAATACTATAAGAAAATGATTGGCAGCAGCGGGAAACTTCCAGGAGGGGGGTGGGGAAGCAGGATTGGCAGTAGTGGGAATCTGCCTAGGGAAGGGGGGGTTACACCTCACAAGGGCACCTGCATAATGAACATTTGTATACCTAACCCTGAACTGTACCTCACATCTATAAAATAAAAAAATAAATAAAAGGATATATAGAAAGAAAAAAAAAGGCAGGAGGAGGGAGAAAGAGGTGGAGGAATGAAAAAAATCACCTGTCCGGTACAGTGTGCACAAGCGGGGGTGGTAAGCCCAGACTTCTTCACCACTGTACAATGCAATCAGGTAACCAAAAACTACATGTACTCCCTAAAGCTATTGGAATAAAAAAAAAAATGTTTTCTTTTTAGGGTGGGCACGGTGGCTCAAGTCTGTAATCCCAGCACTTGGGAGGCTGAGGTGAGGGGATTGCCTGAGTCATGGGTTCAAGAACAGCCTGGGCAACTTGGCTAGAACTGGTCAAAACAATAAATCAAAAAATTAGTTCCAGCCGGGCTCGGTGGCTCAGCCTGTAATCCCACGCGTTTGGGAGGCTGAAGTGAGTGGATTGCCTGAGCCCGCGGGTTCGAGACCCGCCTGGGCAGCGAGACCTCATCTCTACAATCAATCAAAAAATCAGCCAGGCGGGGTAGCGCATGCCTGTAATTCCGGCTACTCGGAAGGCTGAGGCAGAAGGATCACCGGAGCCCAGCAGGTCGAGGCTGTGGTGGCCAAGAGCGGCCACTGCACTCCAGTCTGGGCGACAGAGTGAGACTCCAACTCAAAAAAAAAAAAAAAGTTTTTTTTTGTTGTTGTTGTTGTTATTGTTGTTGTTGTTGTCTGTTTTGTTTTTTTGAGCTGGAGTCTCACTCTATCACCCAGACTGGAGTGCAATGGCACGCTCCCAGCCACCACAGCCTCGACCTGCTGGGCTCCGGCGAACCTTCCGCCTCAGCCTTCCAAGTAGCTGGAACTACAGGTGCGCGCTACCACGCCCGGCTAGTTTTTGATGTATTGTAGAGATGAGTTCTCGCCAAGTTACCCAGGCAGGTCTCGAACCCGCGGACTCAGGCAATCCACTCACCTCAGTCTCCCAAAGTGCTGGGATTGTAGGCATCAGCCACCACACCTGGCCGAAATTATCCTTTTTATTGGCTGTGAAGAACTCTCATTATTATGATACATTTTACATACATATAGATATTATATGCCTGTACTTCGCATATCTATAATATAGATGTCATATTTACATATCTAGATATTATAGCTATAAGCTGTAACTATAAACCATAATATATAGATTGACATGTCCATATAATATACAATATAGATATTGTATAATAATATATCATTATTATTACTAGACCAAGTTTAGATTGTTCATGTGTTCTAGGCAATACCACCTCAGATTAAAAAAAACTGTGAGGCTAGGTGCAGTGGTTCACGCATGTAATCCCAAAACTGGAGGCTGAGGCGGTAGAACTGCTTGAACCCAGGAGTTCAAGATCAGTCTCGGCAACATAGTGAGACCCTGTCTGCATAAAAATAAAAATTAGCCAGGCGTGGCACATGCCCCTCGTCCCGGCTATTTGAGGCTGAATTGGGAGGACCGCTTGAGCCCAGGAGGTCGGGGCTACAGTGAGCTATGATTGCGCCATTGCACTTCAGTCTTGGCAAGAGAGTGAGAGCCCGTCTCTAAAAGTCCCCTACCAAAAAGAAAAGGAAACAGAGAGGGAGAAGGGACACACACGAATGGAGCCCTGGAACCTCCTTGGCCACAGACACCGAGGCCTGCACAACCACCGCCCAGTCCAGGATGTCAGCCTCGGAGGGGCTGGGGACAACCCTCCCCCCACCCCGCTGACCCATGGCTGAACCGTGCTGGTGCGCAGAGGAGGAAATGACTCACTTCTCTGCTGACATACGGGGTGGGCACGAAGCAATCGGAAGTGCGGGAGACTCAATAACAGGGAAGCAATAAACAGGTGGGTAGGCCACGATCTGAGGGAGGAGCTTCCATAGCCCCACTCAGCGACTGCAGCTTTGAGGACTACTAATCCACTGCTTTCTCCTCCCCACCTTTGCAGAATGTTACAGTACAGACAAAACGTGCCACTGGAAAGACGAAATGTCAATAACACCTGAAGACCCTTTAAAGAGGAGAAAGAACAACAAAACCCTTCCCTCGACAGGCACAGTGGCTCATGCCTATAATCCCAACACTATGGGAGACCAAGACTAGAGGAGTGCTTTAAACCAGGAGTTCAAGACCAGCCTGGACAACTTAGTGAGATCTCGTCTCTACAAAAAAATTTCTTTTAATTTGCCGAGTGTGGTGGTGCACACCTATAGTCTCAGCTACTTGGGAGGCTGAGGTGGGAGGATTGCTTGAGCCTAGGAATTTTTTTTTTTTTTTTTTTTTTTTTGAGTTGGAGTCTCAACTCCAGTCACCCAGACTGGAGTGCAGTGGCTGCTCCTAGCCACCGCAGCCTCGACCTACTGGACTCCGGTGATCCTTCTGCCTCAGCCTTCCAAGTAGTTGGAACTACAGGCGTGCGCTACCACGCCCGGCTAATTTTTGATTTATTGTAGAGATGAGGTCTCACCGAGTTGCGGGTCTTGAACCCATGGGCTTAGGCAATTCACTCACCTCGGCCTCCCAAAGCATGGGATTACAGGCTGAGGAGCCCAGGAATTGAGGCTGCTTTGAGCTAGGATCATGCCACTGCACTCCAGCCTAGGTGACAGAGGGAGACTCTGTCTCTAAAAATAAAGAAATGAATCCTCCCTGGACATCAAGCCGTTCCCTGACTATAATCTTCCAATCATCTGCTAGTCACAGGTGGCTCAAGACCACACCCACAGGAAGCCCCTTCCATGACCTGTTTCTGAGATTGGGTGTGTACATCGTAGACTTTTTATCTCTTTTCTCCGCTCCCTCTCCTCAACCCCCCTATTCCTCTATTCATTCTGAGCTACCACAGACAGACAGAATGAGGACACCTCTCGCATCTGTAGTCATTACCTATTTCTGCCCAGACCCAGACAGGTGAGCTAACAGTTGGCCAACCCTCCAGACCATGTTTGAAAACTAGATTTTGGCCGAGCTCGGCGGCACATCCTGTAATCCCAGCGCTTTGGGAGGCCAAGGTGAGTGGATTGCCTGAGCCCGCGGGTTCGAGACCCACCTGGGCAACTTGGCGAGACATCTCTACAATAAATAAAAAAATCAGTTGGGCATGGTAGCGTGTGCCTATAGTTCCAGCTACTTGGAAGGCTGAGGCAGAAGGATCACCAGAGCCCAGCAGGTCGAGGCTGCAATGGCCAGGGGTGGCCACTGCACTCCAGTCTGAGTGACAGAGTGAGACGCCAACTCAAAAAAAAAAGTAGATTTTGCTGCCACAAGGGTCACCAGATAGCAGTTGCAAGTAGGCAAGTAGGAATGGGGTTAAGGAACAGAATGAATATTATGTGGCAGCACATTGGGGGTGTCCCCACGGCACTGCCCTTCCTGAGCAAGGGGACAGATCTAGCCCTGTTCCAAACACCACGGCCTAAAGAAACTGAACATCTTTCTTGTTCTTGCAAGCAAGTTTGGATTTTTCATGTTATTAGTTCATTTGAATTTCAGCAAAAGCAAGCCAGATGGCCAATCCCCTGAACACATCCTGGAGATGTGTAAAATTACATAAGCCCTGCACCACCCTAAAAAAAAAATCTCTGAGGCTGAGCGCGGTAGCTCACACCTGTAATCCTGGCACTTTCGGAGGCAGAGGCAAGAGGACTGCCTGAGTCCACGGGTTTGAGACCAGCCTGGGTAACTTGGCAAGACCTCATCTCTATAATAAATCAAAAAATTAGTCGGGTGTGGTGGCACACGCCAATGGTACCAGCTACTTGGAAGACTGATGTGGAAGGGTCTCCTGATCCCAGCAAGTCAAGGCTGTGGTAGCCATGAGTGTGCCACTGCACTCCAGCCTGGGAGACAGAGTGAGACTACTACTAAAAAAATTTTTTTAATATAATATTTTTAATTAATGTTATATGTGATAATGTTATCTTAATATATATTTCCCAAGTGCGTATTCATTTATTAAATTAGTATTTTAAGTAGGCCAATGACTACCTTAGCTACATTCCCCAGATTTTATGTATTCAAGTTGCCAAATTCCCTAAAATCAAGCATTAAAAGCTGTAGAAAGTTAAAAAAAAAAAATTTTTTTTTAAATCTTGGGTCATTGCCTTGCTAAACTATGGTGTGGCTATGTGCTCTTTGAGCTATGGCTGAACAGTATTCCCTGGCTTTGGCTCCTTCCCCTACTTTGGAAAGGTGAATCTCCTCTTTCTCTCTAATTTACTTTCTAAAGAAACTGTGTTTTATAGTCTAAAAGTAAAATCTCTGTTAATTATGGTCGGCCATGGTGGCTTAGGTCTGTAATCCCAGCACTTTGGGATGACAAGGCAGACGATAACTTGAGCCCAGGAGTTCAAGTCCAGCCTGGGCAACACCGAGATACCTCAGCTCAAAAAAAAGAAAAAAAAGTAAACGCTTTTATCGATTCTAGTCCTCCCGTCTCTCACGTCACGAATGACAAGTCAGATACAAGGTTATCGAAACAGAAAAGGAGAATACACATTTCTGCTTTTTTACCCAGCATACAAATGAGGTGGTAAATGCTTTCGATGTTTTCTTTCTTGTGCCAGTAAAAGCAGTTGTACAAGGAAATGAAAACTGTAGTTAGAATCCTTTCCTTGGAAAAAAAAAAATCTCCTGGCTGGAGGGAAGAGACACAAACTCAAAATGAAAGAAGCTGGTGGCTCATGCCTACGATCCCAGCACTTTGGGAGGCTGAAGTGGTAGGATCACTTTGAGAGTTTGAGACCAGCCTGGACAGCATATCGAGATTTCATCTCTACAAATAATAAAAATATTAGCCAGGTGTGGTGGTGCATGACAATGGTCCCAGCTGCTTGAAAGGCTGAGGCAAGAGGATCACCTGAGTCCTGGAGGTCAAGGCTGGGGTGAGCAGTGATCGTGCCACTGCCTTCCATCCTGTGCAACAGAGTGAGACCTCAACTCAAAAATTAAAAAAAAAAAAAAAAGCCGGGCTCAGTGGCTCAGCCTGTAATCCCGCGCCTTTGGGAGGCTGAGGTGAGTGGATTGCCTGAGCCCGCGGGTTCAAGACCCGCCTGGGCTACTTGGCGAGACCTCATCTCACAATAAATCAAAAATTAGCCAGGCAAGGTAGCGTGCGCCTGTAATTCCAGCTACTTGGAAGGCTGAGGCGGAAGGATCGCCGGAGCCCAGTGGGCAGAGGCTGCGGTGGCCGGGAGCGGCCACTGCACTCCAGTCTGGGCAACAGAGTGAAACTCCAATTCAAACAAAAAAAAGAAAAAGAAAGAAAGAAAGGAAAAAATGAGAGAAATCAACTGAATGATAGTCCTTCTCAGACTGGGTGGGTATTTTCCTTCTGGGTGATCTCAGTTGTAGACCGTGCTTCCTGCTCCTCTCAGGAAGGCGTAGCCAGCCTCTGTCATTGTCTCAGCTAGTTACATCTGCGGTCTCTTAGTAACGCAAGACTAGTTGCTTGACAACCTCTGTAGGATGTGGATGCTTGCGTTGTTACTTTAGGTGAAAAGCAAAGAGCATGTCCAAGGCCCATCAAAACACAAAGCACAGCCAGGTCTGCGGACATGCCTGTGGTCCCAGCTACGTGGGAGGCTGGGGCAGGAGGACTGCCTGAGCCCGGGAGATTGAGGCTGTGGATGGTGCCACTGCACTCTAGCCTGGGCGACAGAGTGAGACCCTGACTCAAGAGAAAAACGAAAAGCACAGAAAAACAGAAACACCTAGAATTGGATCTTATTGGGGAAGAGCCCGACAGATAAGCAGGAAGGAGGAACATAATTCCCCTGAAGGTTTTCCTTCTCAACAAAGCTCTGCCTATCTTTACTCCAGTGTCCCCTGGAAAAAAAGGTAAGTCAGAAAGTGACAGAGGAGTCCCCCTGGGGCTTGTTTCTACAGCAGACAGGACTCTCTACTTCCTCTGAAGTTGGGGAGCCCTTGACACATATGACACTGCACGCACCATTGTTGATGAGTTTTTCTTAACTTCAAACTCCTGGGCTCAAGTGATCCTCCTGACTCAGCCTCCCAAAGTAGTGGGATTACAGGCACAAGCCACGGTGCCTGGTCTAATTTTTTATTTTTAATTTGTTGTAGACATGGCATCGCACTATGCTGCCCAGGCTGAAGTGCAGTGGTGCAATCGTTGCTCACTGCAGCCTCAAACTCCTGGGCTCAAACGATCCTCCCGCCTCAGCCTTGCAAACCCCTGAGATTGCAGGCCCCTGTGCCTGGCCTCTGTGCCTTGCCAGTTGGCTGATTTTGATCTGGCTAAGGCAAGGCCAACTACTACTTCCATTCCGATAGGAAACAGACAAGTCCCCCCTGGGAACAGAAATGCCTTGAAGCCAGCCAGCCAAGGCAGAAGCTGGTGCACCCAGGGTGGCTATAAACAGATCTCGGAGCTCTCAGATGTCTGAGGGGAAACGTCGGGGCTTCGGCCTCCTTGAGAGCAGAGGAAGCTTTGGATTCTCAGGATCCTGTGAGAGGAAACAAGGTGAGCAACAGAGTCTTGCTCAGGCTTCACAGGCCATGTTTTCTCTTAAGGAAGGGATGGACCAGTGGGTGAAATACAAGTTAATCCAGTGTCTCTTGACCAAGCCAAACTCTCTCCACTTTACACAATGGGGTGGCCAAATTATTGCAATCATAACCACCCCTGGGGCTGCACCCTCCCTTCCTGTCCTCCCAGGAAGCTGAAATCACACCGGATTTCAACAGCATTCAAAGCTCTCCTGCAATTCTGTTCATTCGGGAATCCCAATCCTTTTATAGGCAGAGCTGTTCTAAGGAGGAAAAGGGACACTTGGTGACTGTCTCGATATCTCCTCTGCAGCTCATTCAGAGCCACCTAAGAAAGCAGAAACTCAGGGCTGGGAGCGGTGACTCATGCCTGTAGTCCCAGTGCTTTGGGAGGCAGAGGTGGGAGGATCACTTGAGGCCAGGAGTTTGGGGCTGCAGTGAGCTAGGATTGTGACACTGCACTCCTGCCTGGGCAACACGGTGAGACCTCGTCTTTACAACAATCACCAAAAAAAAGTCGGAAGTGGCGAAACCTCATCGGTACAATAAATCAGAAATCAGCTGGGCGCGCCTGTAGTTCCAGCTACTTGGAAGGCTGAGGCGGAAGGATCGCCGGAGCCCAGCAGGTCGAGGCTGCGGTGGCCGGGAGCGGCCACTGCACTCCAGTCTGGGTGACAGAGTGAGACTCCAACTCAAAAAAAAAAAAAAAAAATGTCGGATGTGGTGGTGCCCACCTGGAATCCCAGTTGTTCAGGATGAGGCAGGAGAATCACTTGAGCCCAGTGGGTCGACGCCGCAGTTAGCTGTGATGGCATCACTGCACTCCAGCCTGGGCGACAGAGTCAGACCCTGACTCAGAATAATAACAATAAAAAGCAGTAATTCCAGGCACGGCGCTGTGGCTCACGACTGTCATCCCAGCACTTGGGAGGCGGAGGCAAGAGGATGGCATGAGTCCAGCGGTTCGAGACCAGCCTGGACAACCTGAGGAGACCTCCTCTCTACAAGAAATTGAAAAATTAGCCGGGCGTGGTGGTGCGCACCTGTGGTTTCAGTTACTTGAAAGGCTGAGGAGGAAGGCTCGCCTGAGCCCAGTGGGTGGAGGCTGCGGTGGCCCTGAGCGTGCCACTGCACTCCATCCCGGGCGACAGTGAGACACCAACTCACGAAAAAGAAAGCAGGAATTCAGGATTCTTCACCGAAGCCTCCCTGGAGGTCAAACCCGCCTCCCAAAACGACAAGTCGCCAGGTGAGCAGACTGAGCCTATTCAGAGCCTCGGAACAAGCAAGGCCACTCCGGTGGTTCCCGGCCGTGGGGGCCGAAGGTCTCGGCGACGGGCCAGGGACGCGCGGGAGAGTCGAAGGAAGCGCGGCCCGGAGGGCGGCCTCGGCCGTGACCTTGACGGCGGGGCGAGGACAGCCTCCGGGACAGGGTGGGTGCGGGGGACCCTCCAAAGAGTGCGGCGGAAGCCAGGGCCTTCGCCGAGGGGTTCAGGTGCTCGATGGCGCCTCGTCCTTGCTCGCGGAGGCGGCTCCGGGGGCCCGGGATGCGCGGCCTCCTCTGTGGCAGGGATCGCCGGAGGACGCCTCGCCCGGGACCCCGGGTCCGGCCACTTCCGCGCAAGCCCCGCCCCGCCCTGCCCTGTTCGCACGCAAACCCCGCCCCACGCACGCTCCGCCGCCTCTCATTGGGCGAGGGGAGTGGCTCGAGGCTCGCCTGTTCGGCTCGTGCCCAATGGCAGCGGGGGGCGGGGCCGCGGGCGGGGCTGGAGGGGTGGCCCCGGGCAGGGCGCGTGGGGGCACCTGAGAGGCTGGTCCCGACAGGGGGTGGCAGCGGTGCCCGGAGCCTCACAAAGCCTACCTGGCCCCTTGGAACCCTGCCCGCGAGGGCCGCCCCCAGGCTGGGCAGGGGCCAACCTCTCCCCTAGAATGACTGACTGGGAGGGGAGTCCCTCCTTTTAGGGCTGGAGGAGCCCTCACTCTTCTCGGAGGAAGAGGAGGGGTGGTTCACCTGGCAGAGACTTGGGGGAGATAGCCACGCCCCGTTTCTCCTGCTTTCCCCGGACTCCCCCAACCCTCGCGCCCCCCTCACTGCCTCCTCCAGCCATTTGAGTCGGATCTCATGCCATTATCCCACAAGTCTTCCAAAGATGGAGTGATTACTTTTTGCCCCCCACCCCCACCCCGAATAAATTCCCAGGGTCCCTCTCCTCGCACGTGGCCTCCCGGAGCAAGCCTTACCTGCAGCCCCCGCCGCCGCGGCGAGGAGCAGACCGAGGGTCCAGCGCAGCCTCCAACCCCCGGACCCCATGCTTGCAGCCTCAGCAGTCAAAGTCCCGACCCGGATCACGACCCGCTGCGCCCGCGCTGGGAACCCTGGCTTCCTGCGACTGGGCGCGGGTCCGCGTCATTTGCAGCATTTCAATGTGATGTTTCCAACAGGGGGAGGAGTTTGCAGTGGGGTGATTTTCAAATGTCTTCACCTCACAGTGAGAGGAGGAGTCTCGAACGGCCGATGTGACATCGGTTTTTTAACCCGTGAATCCCTGACTCGGGTTCCCAGTCCCTCACAAGCGGCTCGGGGACAGACGACTTGATTTGTGCTATCTGGGTTTCGGGTGAAAAGCCGACTGCCCTCCACTCCCCCCGCCAAAAAAAAGTTGCAAGTTCGTCTCCTGAAAGATCCCTCCGAAATTTCTCAACTTTTTACTAGTACGGGTGTGGGATTTTTTGGTGTCCAAAGAAAGATAACAACCATCCTCCCAAACCCTCTAATCACCTAGTGACAATCTCCATTCTGCCTCAAAAGGGAAAGACTGGAAATATTAGAAACCCTACCCCCTTTCTAAATTTGCCTTTTTTTCTTTCTAGGAATCGCATATAGATTCTTAGCTTAGTTTATTTGCATATGGTTTTTAGATGGCCATTCCCAATAGCTTTATCAACAGTGATCAATGAGAAACTGAAATAAAATCTTCATGAAAATACAGCCAAAGAAAAAAGAATTTTGTTTTGTGGGATCCAGCCCTTGGATGAATTATGAGCAAAAACATCTCAAAAAATCAATTGACCGTTCCCTGGGGTCTGGACATAAATATTGATTTATCCTTTCAGGAGGAGTTGAACAAACAGAAGGGCAGGCAGCTTCCTCTCCCTTAAAGCTAAATCAAAACAAAACACAACTTTCCGGGCGAGCCTGGCCCCACCGGAGAGCTGGGCAGAGTGGCTTCTCCTCGCCTGGAGTCTCTTGGGATCCATGGGTTTGCCAGAGGCCCCTTGCCAAAAAGGCGTTTGTGAGAAACTTGTCTGAGCCCCACAAAGTGCCTGGCAGTCCCAGAGGGCTACCCCAGGAATGAGCTGGAGTTCTGTGGGGTTTTGCAAACGAGTTGGCAGAGAATGCTGATCTCTCAGCAGGATTTTTTTAAGTTGGAGTCTCCCTCTGTGGCCCAGGCTAGAGTGCCACTGCACTCCAGCACCTCCTGAGCTCAGAAGATCCTCCTGCCTCAGCCTCCTAAGTAGCTGGGACTACAGGCACATGCCACTACACACGGCTAATTTTTTCATTTTACTGTAGAGATGAGGTCTTTACTGTAGAGATGAGGCAATCCTTTTGCCTTAGCCTCCCAAAGTCCCTGGTTTACAGGCATGAGCCACCACGCTTGGCTTTCAGTAGGATTATAGAGAAGCTTAGGAGAGAGGAGGCAGCAATGGGACCAAAGAACCCTCAGAGAGAAAAACAGTGATTAATTCAAAGGGAAACATTTATGAGCAGCATTTTTGGCAGTTAAGGTCCCTGCTTTGGAACCAGACAGACATTGCGCAGGTAAATTAGCTTTCTCAATCTGTAAAGGGGCCATGAAAATGCTTGTTTCTCCTACTTGGCAGGTTCACTGTTAAGGTCAAATGAAATAAGTAGCGATCACCTGGGATATTTACAAGGCTAGGCAAGTTCTAGGAATTATTCCAGCATTTATGGATGTCTTCACATTAAATTCAATTCCTTATCCTATATGCTATATCTTTTTTTGTTTTTGTTTTTGTTTTAAATTGGAATCTCACCCTGTCGCCAAGGCTGGAGTACAGTGACATGCCCACCACCACCACAGCCTCAGCCTGCTGGGCTCCAGAGATCCTTCTGCCTCAGCCTTCCAAGTAGCTGGAACCACAGGCATGCATCACCATGCCTGGCTAATTTTTTTATTTACTGCAGAGACTAGGTCTTGCCATGTTGCCGCAGGCTGGTCTCGAACCCCTGGGCTCATGCAATCCTCTTGCCTCCACCTACCTAAGTGCTGGGATTACGGACATGAGCTACCACATCCAGCTTCATATGTTATGTTTAAAAAAAAATCGGCTGGGCTCAGTGGCTCAGCCTGTAATCCCAGGATTTTGGGAAGCCAAGGTGAGTGGATTGCCTGAACCAGCGGGTTAGAGACCAGCCAGGACAACCTGGCAAGACCTCATCTCTACAATAAAATAAAAAATAGGCGGGCATAGTAGCATGCGTCTGTAGTTCCGGCTACTTGGAAGGCTGAGGCGGAAGGAAGCCTGGGCGAAGGAGTGAGACTCCAACTCAAAAAAAAAAAAAAAAAAAAATCAGCCAGGTGCAATGGCTCAGGCCTGCAATCCCAGCACTTTAGGAGGCCAAGGTGAGAAGATTGCCTGAGTCCACAGGTTCGAGACCAACCTGGGCAATTTTGTGAGACCTCGTCTCTACAACAAATCAAAAATTAGCTGGGTGTGGTAGCATACGCCTGTAGTTCTGGATACTTGGAAGGTTGAAGCGGAAGGATCGCCGGAGCCCAGCAGGTCGACGCTGGGGTAGCCGTGAGCATGCCACTGCACTCCAACCTGGGTAAAAAGTGAGACTCCAACTCAAAAAAAAAAAAAAAAAAAATCAGAGGCTGATGACTGTAATCTCAGTGCTTTGGTAAACTGAGGTGGGAGGATTGCTTGAGGCCATGAGTTGGAGGCTGCGATGAGCTATGATTGCATCACTGCACTCCAGCCTGAGCGACAGAGCGAGACACTGTCTCTAAAAAACAAAAATAAAAATAAATCTGAATCACTGAATTTCATATCCCTTTAGAAAAACCAGAAGAAGCCAGGCACATGGCTCATGCCTGTAATCCCAACACTTTAGGAGGCTGAGGCGAGAGGAATGCCTGAGCCCATGGGTTCAAGACCAGCCTGGACAACTTGGCGAGACCTCGTCTCTACAATAAATAAAAAAATTGGCCCAGTGTGGTAGCGTGTGCCTGCAGTTTCAGCTACTTGGAAGGCTAAGACAGGAGGATCACCTGAGCCCAGCTGGGCAACAGAGTGAGAGCCCATCTATACAAAAAAATCACCTGGGCATGGTGGCGCAGGCCTGTAGTCCCAGCTACTTGGGAGGCTGAGTAGAAGGATCACCTGAGCCCATTAGGTCGAGGCTGCGGTGGCTGTAAGCATGCCACTGCACTCCAGCCTGGGAGACAAAGTGAGACTCCGACTAAAAAAAAAAAAAAGAAGGGAAAGCAAGAAGACATAACACACTGTTTGTGTTGAGTCCAGGTCTCTATCCACTTGGCATAGCCCTGGCTCCATGAAGGCTGGAAGGAGTCGTCAGGAGGGGACTCTCTTCCCGGAAGATACTTGGCTTAAATTGTCCCCAGAAGCTGGGCTCGGTGGCTCAGCCTGTAATCCTGCGCCTTGGGAGGCTGAGGTGAGTGGATTGCCTGAGCCCGTGGGTTGGAGACCTGCCTGGGCAACTTGGTGAGAGCTCATCTCTACAATGAATCAAAAAAATTAGCCAGGTGTGGTAGCGTGCGCCTGTAGTTCCGGCTACTCAGAAGGCTGAGGCGGAAGGATCACCGGAGCCCAGCAGGTCGAGGCTGCGGTGGCCGGGAGCAGCCACTGCACTCCAGTCTGGGCGACAGAGTGAGACTCCGACTCAAAAAAAAAAAAAAAAAAATTGTCCCCAGAGCTACAGGGTAGGGCAGGCCTGGAAAAGAGCCACAAATGCTCTGAAAAGCACATTCCTGAGGTGTCAAGGCTTCGGGCTTCCAGGACTCTGTCACCATGCCTGGCTAATTTTTAAAAATTTAAATTATGTTACTAATCTGTTATGCGGCCCATACTGTTCTTGAACTACTGGGTTCAACCAATCCTCCCAAAGTGCTGGGGTTACAGACGTGAGCTAGCGTGCTCACCTGATCCCTTTTTATAGACATAATCTGCCATGTTCTCTTTCCCGGAGTTCTTGAGGCAAGGGGTGTGTTTCTCTGTTTTAAATCTCCCAAAATCAACTCAGGGAGGGGCTCTCTGCGTTCTCAATCCAGGTTTGCTTTTGAATCAAGTGTTCTGTTTGAAATGAAGGACGGACAGCCCAAGAGAAAATCTGAGTTCCCAGTGATCAAACTCCTAAATGAAAGTGAAATTCAGAAGCAGCAGGTCTCTGGAGCAGTCGCGGGCGAGCTGGCAGGACAGGCTCCCATGTTCGCTTGTTTCTTTGTCCCTTTCCACACGGTAGGCCACCAGGCACTGAAGACACAAAACACAGGGCTTGCCCTCACTGGGCTCCTGGGCCTTTTCTGGAGATAATTGAGGCTTACTGAGCCAAGGCAGGTCCTGGGTGTACCTGCTGGGAGGCACGGAGGCCTCTGCAGCCACTCTTTCTCTGCCGACTGCTGGGCTTGAAGGCCAGCACCCAGCCGCGGTGGCTCACCACGACCCAAGGCCAGGCATGGCGGGCAGGGACCTGCTCCGCTCAGAGCCTTCTGGTGACTCAGAGACATGGACGCAGGTGAGGACAGCAGGTTGCTGTCCTTTACCTTGACGAGAACATTTGCCCATGGTTGTGTTTGATCACTTTTCCAGCCCAGGAACTAAATACAGTAGATTCCCCAGAAGGATTATTGACTGCGTGCCCAGTAGACACAGGAACCAGCAGGACTTCCCCAGAGTTTTTTTTTTTTTTTTTAATGGTGCAATTGCAACACAAAAGCAGCCAAAGAAAAATGCAAGCCCATATATGGTATTTGTAAACATCAAGTGTGGTTCTAACCACTTTTTTTTTTTAGACAGTCTTCTTGCTTTGTGCCCAGGCTGGAGTGCAGTGAAATGATTATAATTCACTGCAGCCTCAAACTCCTGGGCTCAAGTGACGCTCCCACCTTCCACCCAAGTAGCCAGGACCACAGGCACCCACCACAGCACCCAGCAAGCTTTTTTTTGGCGTTAGAATCTCACTCTGTCGCCTAGGCTGGAGTGCAGTGGCACACTCACAGCCACCCCAGTCATTGATTTGCTGGGCTCCAGCGATCCTTCCACCTCAGCCTTCCAAGTAGCCGGAACTACAAGCCCACGCTACCACATCCAGCTAATTTTTTATTTATTGTAGAGATGAGGTCTCACCAAGTTGCCCAGGCTAGTGTCGAACCCAATGGGCTCAGAGAGTCCACTTGCCTCGGCCTCCCAAAATGCTGGAATTACAGGCTGAGCCACAGAGCCCAGCCAAAAGGATTTTTTTAAAGTTAAGTTTCAAAATATGGGCCTAGTGAAAAGCTTCCTTCCTACCCAGCTCCCCTCCCTCCCCACTGACAATTAGGACTGCTGTGGTTCCAAATGTATCCTTCTAGAACATTCCAAGCACATACAAGGAAGAAAGCCTCTCGTGTTCCCTTCCTTTGTCCCCCATAAAGCATAGCACCCATTCACATGGTTCTACAGTCCCTGTGTTGACTTCATAAGGTATTCCAAAGAATGTTCTGGAAGAGAAGGCAGCTTTCCAACCAGGGTGAGGATGGACAGGGAACTCGTGGTCAGGAGTAGCACAGAGGTGGAGGCGAGGAGAGAGAATGTGGCGGGGGCAGGGAACCTGTGTGGCTGAAATAAAATTGGGAGGGACACTGAGACCTTCACATGACATTTGTATGAAGGAAACTCTCTTGGGGGCCATGAGAAGCACTGAAGTCGTTGAGGCTGGCAGTGGCAGGATTGGAATTGTTATTTGGGCAGATAACACCTGGGGATCTGTCTCAGAGATGGGGAAGGGAGGCCTGGACAAGAGTTTAGGTGGGGTGGAGGTGGAGAAAAGCAGGAAACAGGAGAGTCTACACCTCTTAGGTCAGACTCCATATCTAACTTTTGGGTGCGTTTAAAAAAACTTTTTAAATATTTTTTTTAATCATAGAAATGAGGTCTTGCTATGTTGCCCAGGCTGGTCTCAAACTTCTGGGCTCAAGCAACCCTCTCACCTTGGCCTCCCAAAGTTCTGGGATTACAGAAGTGGGCCACCACCCCCGGTCTTGGGCTGCTTATTAATCTACATGAATCCATGAAATTAAAATCTCAGTCATGGACCAGGTGCGGCGGCTTACTCCTATAATCCCAGAACTTTGGGAGGCTGGGGTGAGAGGGCTGCCTGAGCCCAGGGATTCGAGACCACCCTGGGCAACTTGGCAAGACCTCATCTCTACAACAGATAAAAAAATTAACTGGGTGTGGTGGCACACGCCTGTAATTCCAGCTACTTGGAAGGCTGAGGCGGAAGGATCGCTGGAGCCCAACAGGTCGAGGCTGCAGTGGCCGTGAGTGTGCCACTGCACTCCAGTCTGGGCAAAGCAAAGAGACTCAAAAAAATTTTTTTTTGTCATGGGCTGGGCATGGTGGTTCACATCTATAATCCCAACCTTTTGAGGGGCTGAGGAGGGAGGATCGTTTGGGCCTAGGAGATCAAGGCCAGCCTCAGTAACACTATGAGACCCCATCTCAAAAAATAAATTGAATTAAAAAAATAAAGTTTCAGCCACGAACCATCTTCACCTTGTCATGGTTTATGAACTATGTTGTGTGAAGCACTTTGCTTACAGACTACTCCTAGTTAGAAGAGTTCATGAGTGGTTTCTGTAATAATCTGGAAGAGTTTGGAAAGCTTTAGGGGGGAATGGAAAGTTTGCTGGAAGTAGGAAAAGTCAGTCAGATATCCATCTTTTTTTTGAGTAGGGGTCTCGCCCTATTGCTCAGGCTGGGGTGTAGTGGCACAATCATAGTTTACCACAGCCTCGACCTGCTGGGCTCAAGCAATCTTTCTACCTCAGCCTTCTGAGTATTTGGGACTACAAGCACACACCACTATGCCCGGTTAATTTTTTGTACTGATGAAGTCTCACTATGTTGCCCAGGCTGGTCTCAAAACTCCTGACCTCAAGAATCCTTGGTCTCTCAAAGTGCTGGGATTCTAGGCATGAGCCACCGCCTGGCCTTTTTTATACTAACTTTGATGAAGACATGGAGAGTGTGAATCAGACAAAAGAAGGAGTGATCTAATGGTAATAATCAGGGAGGGGGCAGAACTGAACAAGGCCCTGGTCTTCAGAGATAAAGACATTTTCTCCTTCCAGGTAGAGGAGGCCCCCTTGGAAGTGAGAGTGTATGACCCACTGCAGGGAACATCAGTAAGATTTGATGACTCAGGGAAGAAGGGAGCAACGATTCTTTCATTTTTATGGCCTGTTTCAGGCGAAAAGGGAGAAGTTTTGTGGTTTTTTTTTTTGTCGAAGTCTCACTCTGTCTCCCAGGCTGGAGTGCAGTGGCACACTCACAGGAACCTCAGCCTCGACCTGCTGGGCTCAGGCGATCCTTCTGCCTCAGCCTTCAAAGTAGCCAGAACTAAAGGCGTGAGCTACCACGCCTGGTTAATTTTTTGATTTATTGTAGAGATGAGGTCTCACCAAGTTGCCCTAGCTGGTTTTGAACTTCTGAGCTCAGGCAATCCTCTAGCCTCGTCCTCCCAAAGTGCTGGGATGACAGGCATGAACCACTGCACCTGGCCTTTTTTTTTTTGAGTCAGAGTCTCACTCTGTCACCCAGGCTGGAGTACAGTGGCATGCTCATGGTCACCGCAGCCTCGACCCGCTAGGCTCCAGTGAACCTTCTACCTCAGCCTTTCAAGTATCTGGAACCACAGGCATGTGCCACCATACTTGGTCAATGATTTATTGTAGAGAAATGGTCTCACCATGTTGCTCAGGCTGGTCTTGAACCCCTGAGCTCAGGCAATCCTCTTGCTTCCGCCTCCCAAAGTGCTGGGATTACAGGCTTGAGCCACCATGCCTAGCAGGGAGTTTTAGATTTTTAGAGAGGTTGGTCTTGAACTCCTGTCCTCAAGCAGTCCTCCTGCCTTGGCCTCCCAAAGTGCTGAGATTACAGGTGTGACCTACCATGCCTGATGAGAGGAGTTCAGAGAGTTCTTCCACCTCCTGCTCTTCCCTCAAACGCCAGGGTGTCATCTTTTGGGGTATATGTCTGTGTGCATACCTGTCCACAACAAGACAGAGAATGTTCACATCGCTCCTCCTGCTACCAGACTGGCTCTTGGTGTAGACAGAAAAGGAAGCCTCTCCGAGGATGGGAGGACACTGAAGCAAAGGCCTGGGTGATACTCAGGTACAGATGGAGGGAAGGGTGCTGGGGGCAGAGAGAACAACAGATGCAAGCTTCCTGAGCTACAAAAGAGACTGGCCTTGTGGGCTGTGGGAAGGACTTCGGCTTGTACCACAGGGGAAGTGGGAGCCATGGAGGGTTCTGGGCAAGAGAAGGATGTGACCCTTGTTCAGGAGTTCACAGATGCTTTACAGCGGCTGTTGGGGACACAGACTGGGGTGCCACACTGGAAATGTGGGGGAGCAGGGAGGAAGAGACTAGAGGGGAGAGAGGTGTGGAGGTGAGGAGAACAGTTGGGTTCTGTTTCTCTTGAGATGCCACAGGGGTTCTAAAGACCAGGTCAGGCTTAACCGACCACAGTTGATGCTTTACCTGCAAAGTCCTGGGGCCCCTGGGCCTGGCAGGGCCGGACCTTCCTTCACGTGGTCGGATGCAACAACTGGGAACAGGCTCTGTGTTATCGGGCTTGCATGACTGCGGAATCAAGGGTGAGAGACGTCGGCAGAGGCAGAGGGGCCGAGGACAGGACTCTGGCCGGGCCAGGAATGATGTCAGCCACCAAACAGAAGAGCTGCTGACCTTGGGGGTCACACGGCCGGGTCCCGTGTGGAGGCAAGTGGGAACAATGCTCTCCCCTCTGCGCTCCCATGACGCCGGACAACCTCACCAGGATGCCATGTTCAGGGCTCACTTGTGAGGTAAGGACAAGAAGGTGAAACAAGAAATCACCAAAGGACAGACATGGCAACTCCACGACAGGACTCCCTAGAGCAGTCAGATTCAGAGACAGAAAGCGGAGTGGTGGGTGCCAGGGGCTGGGAGAGGGGAGGGAGTGTTTCAAGGGGAAGATGAGAAGGTTCTGGAGACGTCAATGAGGATAGCTGCACAACTCTGTAAATGTGTTTAATGCCGCTGAACTGTGCACTTGTACATGGCTGAGAGGGTCAAATTTTTTTTCCTTTTTTTTTAAGTTGCAGTCTCAGTCTGCTGCCCAGGTTGGAGTGCAGTTGCATGCTCACAGCCATCCCAGCCCTGACCTGCTGGGCTCAGGCAATCCTTCTGCCTCGGCCTTCCGAGTAGCTAGAACCACAGGCGTGTGACACCATGCCCAGCTTGCTTATTTATTTACTTATTTATTTATTTATTTATTTATTATAGAGACGAGGTCCTGCCAAGTTGCCCAGGCTGGTCTCGAATCTCTGGGCTCAGGCAAACCTCTTACCTCAGTCTTACAGGTTGGGCCACCATGCCTGGCCAATTTTTTTTTCTTAAGCTCTATTTAAAAAAAAAAAGGCCGGGCTCAGTCGCTAGCCTGTAATCCCACACCTTTGGGAGGCTGAGGTGAGTGGATTGCCTGAGCCCGCGGGTTCGAGACCCGCCTAGGCAACTTGGCGAGACCTCATCTCTACAATAAATCAAACAATCAGCTGGGCGTGGTAGCACATGCCTGTAATTCCGGCTACTCGGAAGGCTGAGGCGGAAGGATAGCCGGAGCCCAGCAGGTGAGGCTGCGGTGGCCGGGAGCAGCCACTGCACTCCAGTCTGGGCGACTGAGTGAGATTCCAACTCAAAAAAAAAAAAAAAAAGGAATTTTTTTTTTCTTAAGAAACAGAGTGGCTCTGTCCCCAGGCTAGAGGGGTGGTGCTATCATAGCTCACTGCAGCCTCCAACTCCTGGGCTCAACAAGTCCTCCTGCCTTGGTCTCCTGAGTAGCCAGCACTACAGGCACCATGCCCAGCTAATTTAAAAATTTTTTTTTTGTAGTGGTGGGGTCCTGCTGTGTTGTCCAGGCTGGTCTCAAACTCCTGGGCTCAAGTGATCCTCCCCCTCGGCCTCCCATAATGTTGGAATTACAGGCGTGAGCCACTGCACCTGGCTGAAAAATTATATATTATGCGTATTTTACCACAATTAGAAAAGGAAAGAAGGAAGGAATCAATGAAGGAAGAAAAAGAAAGAAGGGAGGGAGCGAGGGAGGGAAAGGAAAGGAAAAGACTTTAAAGCTCCTCCCGGCCACGAGGCCGGCCTTGGCCCTGTTCTTCTGCGTCAGCAATGACACAGCCCGCAGCTCCGTGTCAAGGAGACGCAGCTTCACACATTTCTCTTGCTGACTGACCTGACCCTGTTGCCAGGAGACCTTGGAACTGGAAGGCGGAAAAAGCCATGAGGAATGCCTGCAGGGCCCAGACCCTGTCCCGCCCCTCTGGTCCTGCTGCGTCTGGCTCTGTCCTCCCGGGCTGCACCAACAGGAGCTCGTGGTCTCAGGGTGGGGAAGGGACATCGGTCCTGGCTCAGGTGCGCTGGACACAGCTCGGTGTCCACCATGCGAGCATTGTCCTTTTCTTTTTTTTAAATTAAAAACGTCTGTTTGCTTGTTTACCTATTTGTTTTCAACTGTGGTCAAAACACCCATGAATTCTGCCGCCATAGACATTTCTGAGTGTGCAGGTCAGTGGCATTAAGACATTCACATGGTTGTGTAGCCTTCACTATCGTCATCTTCCCCAGTGTAACTCTGTCCCCATGAACCACTTGCTCCTCTTGCCCTCCCCAGCCCTGGGCACCCACCATTCTATTTTTTCTATGAATCTGACCAGTCGGGGACCTTCTGTGCATGAGATGGTACAGTTTGTCCTTTGGTGTCTGGCTTATTTCACTGAGTATGATGTCCTCAAGGTGCATCCATGGTGGAGCCTGAGCCAGAATTTCCTCTTTGTCAGTCTCAATCTGTAGCCCAGGCTGGAGTATAGCAATATACTCACGGCTAGCAGCCTCAACCTGATGGGCTCAGGCAATCCTTCCACCTCAGCCTTCCAAATAGCTGGTACCACAGGCGTGTACCACCATGCCCGGTTACTTTTTTATTTATTGTAGAGACGAGGTCTCGCCAAGTTGCCCAGGCTGGTCTCGAACCCGCAGGCTCAGGCAATCCTCTTGTCTCAGCCTCTCAAAGTGCTGGGATTACAAGTATGAGCCACCACGCCCACCATGTTCCTATTGTTATCATCCTTGTCATAGCATTCAGGTCTTCCTATCAGGTGATCTCTAAGCCTGGACTCTAAGTACCAGAATACCTTTCCTCCTACACCTGCCCCTTTCTCCCTAATCTAACCAATTTTTTTTTTCTTTTTTTTTTTTTTTTTGAGTTGGAGTCTCACTCTGTCACCCAGGTTAGAGTGCAGTGACACACTCACAGCCACCACAGCCTCGACCTGCTGGGGCCCAGGCAATCCTTCCACTTCAGCCTTCCAAGTAGTTGGAACCACAGGTGTGCACCACCACGCCTGGCTAAGTTTTTGATTTGTTGTAGAGACAAGGTCTCGCCATGTTGCTCAGGCTGATCTTGAACCCCTGGGCTCAGGCAATCCTCTCTCCTCGGCCTCCCAAAGTGCTAGGATTACAGGCTTGAGCCACTGAGCCCGGCCTCCTTCGGAAACTTTATCTGGCAGTGGGGGTTTCAGTACATTGCACTCAGTAAGCCCTGGAAGAACAAAATATGGTACTTTCAGAAATTCAAACTCCCCTAAAAACAAACGAAAACTTGTTTATGTACATTTTTTCTGGAGAAAGGAGCCCAAATTCCTATCAAACTCTCAAAGAATAAGAGGTGTCTGAACCTGATTTAAAAATCCCTCCTGATCCAGGCATGGTGGCACATGCTTGTAGTCCCAGATACTCAGGAGGCCAAGGTGGGAGGGATCATTTGAGCCCAGGAAGTTGAGATTGCAATGAGCTATGATCATACCACTGCTCTCCAGCCTGAGTGACAAAGTGAGACCCTGTCTCTTTTTTTCTGAGTCAGAGTCTCACTCTGTCGCCCAGACTGGAGGGCAGTAGCACGCTCATGGCCACTGCAACTTCAACTTGCTGGGGCTCAGGTGATCCAACGCCTCAGCCTTCCAAGTAGCTGAAACCAGAGGCATGTGCCACCATGCCCAGCTAATTTTTTTATTTATTGTAGAGCCGAGGTCTTCCCCAAGTTGTTCAGGATGGTCTCACACCTCTAAACTCTGACAATCCTCTCGCCTCCACCTCCCAAAGTGCTGGGATTACAGGCTTAAGCCACCGCATCCAGTGAGACACTGTCTCTTAAAAAAAAAAAAAAAGGAAGGAAAAAAAATCACTCTTGGTGGTGATCAAGGTATTAATTCAACTGTATTTGTGTTCCATCTTGTTCAAAACATCCTGCGCCTGAGCAATTTTTTTTGAGCTGGGGTCTCTCTCTGTTGCCCAGGCTGGAGTGCAGTGGCACAAATGGATTGAGGAATTGCTGTCTATATTTAGAAGCCCTAAGAGAGCCGAGTGTGGTGGCTCACGCCTGTAATCCCAGCACTTGGGGAGGCTGAGGTGAGAGGACTGCTTGAGCCCAGGGGTTTGAGATCAGCCTGGGCAACCTCAACTTTCTGGGCTCAGGTGGTTCTTCTGTCTCAGCATTCTAAGTAGCTGGGACTACAGGCACTCACCACCATGCCCAGCTGTTTTTTGGGGTTTTTTTTTTTTGAGTTGAAGTCTCATTCTTGTCACCCAGGCTGGGAGTGCAGTGGCACACGTTCATGGCCACTGCAGCCTCGACCTGCTGGGCTTAGGCAATCCTTCCAGCTCAGCCTTACAGGTAGCTGGAACTACAGACACACACCACCACAGTCGGCTAGTTTTTGTGATTTGTTGTAGCGACAAGGTCTTGCCAAGTTGCCCAGGCTGGTCTCGAACCCTCGGGCTCAGGCAATTCTCTCGTCTTGGCCTCCCAAAGTGCTGGGATTACAGGCTGAGCCACCGCATCCAGCCCCAGGTAGTTTTTTAATGTTTTTGTAAAGGTCTCGCTATGTTGTCCAGGCTGCTCTCAAACTCCTGGGCTCAGGTAATCCTTTTGCCTCAGCCTCCTAAAATGCTGGGATTACAGGTGTGAGCCACCTGTTTTTAAATGCCCTAATCTTGCCAGGCTCGGTGGCTTAGCCAGCACTTTGGGAGGTAGAGCTGAGTGGATTGCCTGAGCCTGTGGGTTCGAGACTTCGTCTCTACAATAAATCAAAAATTAAGCGGGCATGGTAATGCATACCTGTAGTTCCAGCTACTTGGAAGGCTGAGGTAGAAGGATTGCTGGAGCCCAGCAGGTTGAGGCTCCAGTGGCCGGGAGTGTGCCACTGTACCCGTTTCACTCCAGTTCAAAAAAATAAAATAAAATAAATACAAAATAAATGCCCTAATCTTTCTTCTCTGTTTACTCCTCCATTTTTTTTTCTCTGTGTTTACTCCTCCATTTTTTTTTTTTTTTTTTGAGTCTGAGACTCACTCTGTCGCCAAGGCTAGAGTACAGTGGCATGATCATGGTCACCGCAGCCTAGAAACCTGCTGGGCTCAGGTGATCCTTCCACCTCAACCTTCCAAGTAGCTGGAACCACAGGCACCCGGCGCCATTCCTGGCTTTTTTTTTTTTTTTGAACCGGAGTCTCACTTTGTTGCCTAGGGCTGGAGTGCAATGGCACACTACAGCCACCTCAGCATCCACCTGTTGGGCTCCTTCCGCCTGTGCCTTTCAAGTAGCCAGAACTACAGAAGCGTGCTACCACTCTGAGCTAATTTTTTTTTTTTTTTTTTGAGTTGGAGTCTCACTCTGTCACCCAGACTGGAGTGCAGTGGCCGCTCCTGGCCACCGCAGCCTCCACCTGCTGAGCTCCGGCGATCCTTCCGCCTCAGCCTTCCGAGTAGCTGGAATTACAGGCGCACGCTACCATGCCCAGCTAATTTTTTTATTTATTGTAGAGATGAAGTCTTGCTGCCCAGGCGGGTCTCGAACCCGCGGGCTCAGGCAATCCACTCACCTCAGCCTCCCAAAGGCACAGGATTACAGGCTGAGCCACCGAGCCCGGCTTAATTTTTTTTTTTTTGAATTGGAGTCTCACTCTGTTGCCCAGACTGGAGTGCAGTGGCCGCTCCCGGCCACCGCAGCCTCGACCTGCTGGGCTCCGGCGATCCTTCTGCCTCAGCCTTCCAAGTAGCCGGAATTAAAGGCATGCGCTAACATGCCCGGCTGATTTTTGATTTATTGTAGAGATGAGGTCTCGCTGCTCAGGCGAGTCTCAAACCCGTGGGCTCAGGCAATCCACTCACCTCAGCCTCCCAAAGGCGCGGGATTATAGGCTGAGCCACCGAGCCCAGCTCTCCGAGCTAATTTTTAACTTATTGTAGAGACTAGGTCTCGCCAAGTTGCCCGGGCTGGTCTCGAACCCATGAGCTCAGGCAATCCACTTGCCTCAGTCTCCCAAAGTGCTGGGATTACAGGCTGAGCCACCGAGCCCGGCCCTGGTTAATTTTTTGATTTATTGTAGAGACGAAGTCTTGCCAAGTTGTCCAGGCTGGTCTCAGAACACTGGGCTCAGGCAAACCTCTCGCCTCGGCCTCCCAAAGTGCTGTGATGACAGATGTAAGCGGCTGCACCTGGCTCTCTCTGGGGACTTCTAAAGATAGGCAGCAAATAGGAGGAACTTTGCTTCTTTCAAATTGTCAAAGTGCTTATCTGTTCAGCAAACAAACAACCCATTCTTATTTTTTACCAATTCATTCTCACTACATCCGTCGCCTTCCTGTTGGTTATCATGGAAATATACTTTAAAAACAAAACTTTAGTCTCCGTGGCTCAGCCTGTAATCCCGCGCTTTGGGAGGCCAAGGTGAGTGAATTGCCTGAGCCCATGGGTTCGAGACCCGCCTGGGCAACTTGGCGAGACCTCATCGCTACAATAAATTAAAAAAAAATTAGCCAGGTGTGATAGCGCGTGCCTGTAGTTCCAGCTATTTGGAAGGCTGAGGTGGAAAGATCGCCGGAGCCCAGCAGGTCGAGGCTGCGGTGGCCGGGAGCGTGCCTCTGCACTCCAGTCTGGGCAACAGAGTGAGACTCCAACTCACACAAAACAAAACAAAACTTTAGGTCCAGTGCAGTGGCTTATGCTGTAGTCCAAGGGCTTTGGGAGGCCAAGGCAGGAGGATCGCTTGAGCCCAGTTTTAGACCAGCATGAGCCATACAGTGAGTCCTCGTCTCTACAAAAATTAAAAAATTAGCTGGGTGTGGGAGTGCATGCCTGTAGTCCCAGCTACTCAGGAGGCTGAGGTGAGAGGCTGAGGTGGGAAGATCGCCTAAGGTCAGGAGGTGGAGTTGTGGTGAGCCATGACTGTACCACTGCACTGCCAGCCTGGGTGACAGAAAACCCAACTTAAATAAAAATAGCAATGATAATAACAACAAAAAAACAAGAAAAACAAAATACAAACCATCACAGGACTTTCTTAGGAAACGCACACAAGTGCTTCCTGCCCCAGATTACCAAGGAGGGAAAGAGGGACAGAACGTGGCACCTGAGACAGGGTTCAGAGGATGAAGACCCACAGGTGAGATGTGATGGGGAGCCAGCCCCACAAGCATCAACACCCATATGTGTGCGGGTGCAATTCCAGTGTAGCTGAGGTCAGGAAGTTAAGTTGTGGTAAGCCATGATTGTACCACGCACTCCAATCTGGGTGACAGAGAACCCAACTTAAATAAAAATAGCAATGATAATAATAACAAAAAAACAAGAAAAAAAAAAGCCCTGTAAGAGAGAAAAACAGAGTGCTGGGATTACAGGCTTGAGCCACTGTGTCCAGCAAGACACTGTCTCTTAAAAAGGGGGGGGGGATCTCTAGGTGGAGATGGAGGTATTAATTCAACTGTATTTATGTCCCACGTTGTCCAAAACATCCTGAGCTTGAGCAACTTTCTTTTGAGCTGGGGTCTCTCTCTGTTGCTCAGGCTGGGCTGGGGAGGCGCCACGGCCCCCAGGGCAGTGAGGACTGCGCAAGACTGGTCCAGCCCTCAGGGTCACTGGGAGAAAGGCACAGGCCATCAGGGCAGAGATGGCGAGACGGGCCGTGCAGCAGGTGGGTGCTGAGGGCAGAGGCTAGTGGGGGCCCGTGGTTCATGGCCACTGCCAGCATGAGGACAGCACTGGCCCCAAGACCCCAGGTCGAGGTCATTGTGGGAAAATTGGGCTGCAGGTGACCACTCACTGCTCCCCACCCCAACCAGCCCACATGCTGGGTATTGGACCCAGCCAAACAAGCTCTGGTGGGTTCCTTGGTCTTTTCTTGCCGCAATTATTTTCCTTTTTGTTCTCATGGTAGAAAATAGACATGCCCAACGGAAGCAGAGCCCCGCCCGAGCACTCAGAGAGGTGCAGAGAGCAGCCCAGGTCACACAGCCTAGATGCACCAGGGCCTGGATTCCTACCTACAACCACTGACACGGGAAGAAGGGAAGCTCCAGGCCTCCTGGCTGGCACGTCCCCGCTTTCTCTGTGCTTCATTTTTCTCACCTGGAAACTGCGGATAACCCTTGAGGGAGGCTACGAGCTCTGCCTCTATTTACGTCCTCAGACCTCTCATGTCCCCTCCTGTCCCAATCCCAGCGCCCAAAACTTTAGCTGGGCACAGGTGCTAGGAACAAGGTGGCGTTCCCAGCTTCCCTTGCAGTTAGGTGTGGCCTTCTGACTAAAGGGCCTATGAGAGGGAGCGACGTGTCATCTCTGAAAGGAGGGAGTGGTGGGCCTTTCTCCCCCTTTTTGCCTCTGTGCTGACAGCCAGAAGGTGGCTGGAGGTCTCGTGCTGCAGCAGTCGTCCTGGGCCATGAAGTGACCTGGGACAAGGGGGGGATGCAGAGAAGACAGAGGTCTTGGTTTCAGACACTGAGGCACCAACTCCAGATGCCGACATGGGATAAATATGAAGACATATCTGTGTCTGCTTGGGATCATCTTGGAGTTTGCAGTCATTCATGAACAAACTGCATCATTTATGAACAAACTATGCAGACACTTCTGCCGTATTACAGTACATGTATACTTTTGTTTTTCCCTCTTACAGGACTTGTTTTTAAATTGGCCTCATCCTGAATACCATAAACTCACAGGTTTGGTGCACTGGTTTTCTGTAACTTTAAAATAAATTCAAACCTATTAAACTAAAGACAAGGCCAGGGTGGTGGCTCATGCCTGTAATCCTAGCACTTGGGGAGGCAGAGGCAAGCTGACTGTCTGAGCCCAAGGGTTCAAGACCAGCCTGGGCAACCTGGCGAGACCTCGTCTCTACAATAAATAAAAAATTTAGCTGGGGGTGGTGGTGTGCACCTGTGGTTCCAGCTACTTGGAACATGAGGCAGAAGCATCGCCTGAGCCCAGCAGTTCAAGGTTGCAGTGGCCATGAGCATGCCACACATTCCAGGCTGGGCAACAGAGTTAGACAATGACTCAAAAAAAAAAAAAGACAAAGCTATCTAAACAAACAAAATAAAAAAATGTGGACTTCCAAAATGAGCAAGAAGCTTGGCGAACTCTCAACAACCAAGTCAGACAGAATGGCGGGGCGCAGGGGCTCACTCCTGTAACCCCAGCACTTTGGGAGGCAGAGGTGAGAGGACTGTCTGAGCCCAGGGGTTTGAGACAAGCCAGGGCAACTTGGCAAGACCTTGTCTCTACAATAAAAAAATTAGATGGATGTGGTGGTGCTCACCTGTGGTTCCAGCTACTCGGAAGGCTGAGGCAGAAGGATCACCTGAGCCCAGCAAGTCAAAGCTGCAGTGGCCTTGAGTGTGCCCCTACACTCCAGCCTGGTGAGAGTGAGACTCTGATCTCCCAAAAAAAGAAAACAAAAACAAAGTTAGAATGATCTAAAGCAACCATTTCAGGACTCAGGAGATTGATCAAAGGCACTCACCAAATTCAGATGTGCTTATTCAAAGTCAGGTGTGGTGGTGTGTGCCTGTAATCCCAGTGCTTTGGGAGGCTAAGGTAGAAGTATCATTTGAGCGTACAAGGCCAAGGTTGCAATGAGACATGATTGTGCCAGTATACTCCAGTCTGTTTCCCTCTCTCTCGAGTGGGGGTCTCCCTCTGTCACCCAGGCTGAAGTGCAGCAGCACTATCGTGGCTCATCAAAGCCTCGACCTCCTGGGCTCAGACAATTCTCCCACCTCAGCGTCTTGAGTAGCTGGGACTACAGGTGTGCACCACCATGCCTAATTTTTTAATTTTTTTAGAGATAAAGTCTGTACAAGACTGAGGCTGGGTGTCAACTTCTGAGCTCAGGTGATCCTCTCACCTCAGCCTCCCAAAGTCCTGGGATTACAGGCGTGAGCCACTGTGCCCGGCTGGCCCTGTCTCTTTGTTAAAGAAAAAAGTATTTATTCAAGAAAAAGTATTGAATGGCAGAGACAAGCATGAGAGGCGGTCTCTGCCTGGGACCATTCCTGGCCTGGCCCCCTCAGCTCCAACCTGGCCGAGACCACCAGCAGCCCCACAGGCAGGGGCCCGACTTGATTGGATCTGGGAAGAAAAATTTGCTGCCCTCGGACACTGCTGGAAACAGCGGGGATCAGTGTGGAATGAACAGGGACGGTCAAGGTCATTGGCTGGGCGAAGGTTGGGATCCTGGTTGGGAACAGATTGCTAAACCAGTCAGAAAGGGACAGGAGTCCAGAGAGAGACTACACAGTGACTGCACACGTCCCTCAGGGTCTCAGAGGCTGTGCTTGCACGAGGCTGTGAACGCAGGCACAAGAGCCCAGTCCATGTCCCTGCTCTGCGAGGCCACATCCACATACTGAGAAAACGCAAGAGGGAATCTGGGAAGAAAGCAAACATAGCACCAACCCACAAGTGCCTGGGCATACGGCCCCGATGCATTGTGTCTGAGCACATGCTCCAACTGTCACAAGCTGACTGCACAGCTCGGTTGACCTGGGTGACTCCTCAAAAACCAAAGCAGGCTGAACTCGGTGTCTCAGTCTGTAATCCCAGCGCTTTGGGAGGCCGAGGTGAGTGGACTGCCTGAGCCTGCATGTTCAAGACCCACCCAGGCAACTTGGTGAGACCTCATCTCTACAATAAATCAAAAATTAGCTGGGCGTGGTAGCACATGCCTGTAGTTCCAGCTACTTGGAAGGCTGAGGAGGAAGGATCGCCGGAGCCCAGCAGGTCGAGGCTGCAGTGACTGGGAGTGTGCCACTGCATTCCAGTCTGGGCGACGGAGTGAGACTCCAAATAAAAAAAAAACCCCAAAGCAAAGGCGGCTCAAGCTTATAATCCCAGCGCTTTGGGAGGCCAAGGCAAGAGGATTACCTGAGCCCAGGGGTTTGAGACCAGTCAGGGCAACTTGGCGAGACCTCGTCTCTACAATAAATCAAAAAATTAGCTGGGTATGGTGTTACATTCCTGTAATTCCAGCTACTTGGGAGGCTGAGGCAGAAGAATCACTGGAGCCCAGCATGTCAAGGCTGCAATGGCTGTGAGCATGCACTGCACTCCAGCCTGGGCAACAGAGCGAGACTCCAACTCAGGGAAAAAAAAAAGCAGACAAGAATTAAACAAAACAAAATGCTGAGCAGATATCAACCTGTGTGGAGGTAGACACTATGGTGTGAACTTGGCAACTGGTAAACAAACAGGATACACAGACAGCCCCTTGAGGGTGTTTGGGAGTCAGAGCTGCTGCGACATATTATTGAGCATGCCTACTGTCCAACAAATACCAGGAGAAAACAAAAAAACCATGAGATGTGAAGAAACAATGTGTCCTGTACTCAGGAAAAGCAGCAGTCACAGAACCTTCCTGTGAGGGAGTCCAGATGTTGGACTTAGGGACTCCAAAGTCCAAAGCTTCTACAAATGTGCTCTAAAAACTTAAGAAACCATGCTTGAAGACCTAACAGCAAGTATGATGACAGTGAGCCGTTAACAGCAGATCTTTATTTTTTTTAAGTCAAGGTCTCACTCTGCTGTTCAGGCTGGAGTGCAGTGGCACCAGACCACAGTTCACCACAGCCCCGATCTCTACTTCCTGGGCTCAGGTGATCCTTCTGGCCCAGCCCCCATCTTTGACTATAGGTATGCATTACCCCACTTGGCTAATTTTCTTAATTTTTGTAGAGACGAGGTCTTGCTATGTTGCCCAGGCTTGTCATAAACTCCTGGCCTCAAGCAATCCTCCCGCCTCGGCCTCCCAAAGTGCTGGGATTATAGGCATGAGACACTGCACCCAGCCTTCAGTGGATATTAATGAAGAGACAAACATGCCCACACCAAGTTCTGGACTTGGAAGCCTTCCCTGACCACTGAGCGCCTACTATGCCCTGTGCTTCCTGGCAGTGGCCCTGAGTGCTGAGTGGTGCTTACCTGCTTATATGATGTCTTCCCCCAGCCCAGATGTGGCTGAGGGCAAGAATATCAGTGCCACCTGCTTCATGCACCTGCTCAGGGCCTGCCTGGACAGACGATGGAGGCCTGCAGGTGCACAGTAGGGCTGCGCACCTGAGCTGGTCATCAGACAGCATGTGGCCCAGGCAAGTCCTTTACCCCTGCCAGGACTTTCAGAGTCCTCCTCTGTGAAATGGGTCATATGGTGAGAGGAGATGCACAAGGACCTGGACACGATGGCCCCCACCACTTCTGCTGGCAGTGGGCGCCCTGGACCAGGAATAAGTCCACTGCAGGCAAGGCTGAGTTTTGTTGTTGGTTTAATTTATTACTGTTTGACATCCAGTGACACTGACATATCCCACCGGGTACCCGGCGAGTCTGACCTGTCCAATAAAATACAGTACGAGGAGTGGACGGCTACAACATGCATCCACACTGAACTACAGTGACTCCGAGCTGCAGGGCAGCTCTGCCAGGAAGGAAAAGGAGACAGGTATCACGTGTTCCCCATTCATAACTCTCTCTACACAGGTAATGCTGTCATGAGCGCTACTGATGCCAGGACAGGGCAGACACAAACAGTCCTACATTTCCTCTGCCGATAAATATGGAAGATTCTGTTTATACAGTTTACCCCACGTCGGAAACTACGTCTGCTGCTACCCGTTACTGCTAAGGGCTATGCCGTCTCGGCTCTGGAGCGAGGGCTCGGGTCGAGACTGGGATGTCGAGGCTCAGTCTTCCTCACTGCCACTTCCTGAGCGGTCCTGGAGGGGGGACAGGAGGGAGAGTGAGCCAGGCCCGTGCCGGGAGTCTGATGGGGGCCCCCCCAGACTTTAGACACACTCGCTAGATGAAATGCTGATGGAGGCAGCAGAGGCCCCACAGCCATGAACATGGCTGTGCCTGACTTCTGGTTCCTTTGAGGAATGGCTCCTGTGCCCACACTCAGCACTCTTCAAAACCACCTGGACTCTTGTGAAAGATGTCTGCTTTTCCATATTAGCATGTTAATCAGCTCAGCACAGGAAACGGAATGCCTAGTGGATCTGGATTAGGCAGAGAGGAGGCTGTCTGGCCTAGATGGTCCCCGCAGCACACAGGCCACTCCTCCCCTCGCCTCCCCCAGGATGTCATTAACATCCCCAAGGCCATGAGCGTCACGGTCAGACTGATGCCCAGGTACTTGGCAATGATGAAACAGCGCTCATGTGCTGTGGGGGGAGCCAGGTCCTGGTGTGTCTCTCCCATAGCCCTATGCCTGCCTTGCTTTGCAGAAGAGGAAATTCAGGCTCAAGAAGCAGACACCTGCCAGGTCTCATTGCCGGGAGGGGAGGCGCAAAAGGCAGGGCTCGATTAAAGCCCACGAGCGGGCCTGTTCTTCCCCCCAACATGTCCACAAGGGCTTGGGTTTCTGCATGTTCTCTACAATGAGGTAGGGACCCCAACCCGTGCCAGGGACTATAGCATGCCATAGTAGCACTGCGACATGGCCTTGTCCACTGTCTACCCCATGGCACCTTTGTCACTGAAAACTGTAGTATTTTACCGTAAGTCCCCTACAAATGAACCTTTAAGTTATGAACTTCCAAAGACACTAATGTGAGTTTGCATGTCCAATCACATAGGGTAGTTCCCATGCCTGGTGTACACTGTCACATGTGTGCAAGGCACTATACTGTAAGATTAAAAATGTTTTACTGCCGGGCATGGTGGCTCATGCCTATAATCCCAGCACTTTGGGAGATGGAGATGAGAGGACTACCTGAGCCCAGGGTTCTAGACCGGCCTGGGCAACTTGGCAAGACCTCATCTCCACAATAAATCAAAAAATTAGCTGGGCATGGTGGCACATGCCTGTAGTTCTACCTACTTGGAAGGCTGAAGCAGAAGGATTGAGCCCAGCAGGTCGAGGCTGTAGTGGCTGGAAGCATGCCACTACACTCCAGTTGGGGTGACAGAGTGGGACTCCAACTCAAAAAAACAAACAAAAACAACAAAAAAAAACAAAAACAAAAAAAGTTTTTACTTTTTGCATTTGTGTGTTTTTTTATATATTATTGACGTGAAGGGTATTATAACCCTATTACAATACAGTACTACATAGCCAACTGTGTTAGTTGGGTACCAAGGCTAACGCAGTTGGACTTATGAATATGCTCTCAGAACGGAACTCATTCACATGTAGGGGACTTACTGTACGGACTCAAACAAGTTTTTAATGTGGAGGAGACAGGACTGTCCTGGAAGAGGCCAGACCGAGGTTACACCAGTAAGGAGGAAAAGTTGATGTCAGGCCATAGAGCAGCAAAGGACAGGCTGACTCTGCCGTTTGGTGGCAATGCTTCTGGTGATACGACACTGAAACTCTCTTAGTTCATCATTCAGAGAACCCAAGAGCCCTTACAAACATAGCCAAGGGCTCTCTTCCTTTTGTGTGGAAGAGTAACCCCAAAGCCTGGGTTATGGGGAGGAGCAAGGATGCTCCCAGGAGACTGCCTAGCGTCTCTCCAGTCCCAGGTCCTCCCACTCTGCCCTCAGCAAAGACCCAGCCCACCCTGCTCGGCAAAGAAGCTGTGTCCGTGCCCAGAGTGCTGGCTCCTGGTTCACAGACATGGACTTGAGCGCAGTTCTGCCGTGGGCCAGCTGCGTGGCCTGGGGCGAGCCTCGCAGGGAGGACCCTCAGTGACCCCACCTGCAGAGCAGAGGGCAAGAGCCGCCCCTCCCAGGGCTGCAGCATCAGGCCTGGTCTCACCTCGTCCTGCTCCTCCTCACTGTCGTCGTCACTCACGACGGGCTTGGCCCGGGACCCCCGGCTCGGCCGCCGCCGGCCCCCCTTCAGCCGGTCCTGTGCCTTCTCCTTGCGGCCAAGTTTGATCTTCACCTTGACTGAGCGTGCTGCAGGAGCCACAGGGAGGAGCAGTGAGTGCTGGGAACACGGTACCCCCCGCACCAGGAGAGGCAAGAGCTGGCAGGAGTTGACCCGGGGACTCACACTCAGACTCAGAGCCCTCCTCCTCGCCCTCCTCCTCCTCTTCGCTCTCCTCGCCTTCGCTGTCGTCCTCCTTCTCGATCTTCTGCCGCACGCTGGTGAACACCGACTGCAGCACAATGGAGTCCTCGTAGATCTGGCAGAGACACAAAGGCTCAAGTGCATAGGCTGATGGGCAGGCTACCTGCCCCAGCCCGGGACAGGTGATCAGTGGCCAGAGCAGCCCTCAGTGGGCCTGGGCTTCAGCCTACAGGGGGCAGAGGGCCCCTCCATAATCCTCTTCAGGTGCCCCAGAGAGCGCCAGGCTTCTGAAACGTTTCAGGATAAAGTGTCAAGCACACTGGCAGTGCCTCCCTCCCCTGGCATAATCCCAGCAAGCATCCATTTTCAAAGGTTCTGAGAAGGTCTACAGTAACATTACAAAGGCATGCCCCCTAAAATCTTTTCTGGGAAGAATCTAGCCCTAACACACATAGGAAAAGTTGCCAAGCTGAGGATGTGTGTGTGTGAATTTCATCACAAAAAAGGACAAATCCACAGGACTCCTTTCAAAAGACTACCCTAGGGAATTAACCCTTTGCACTCGGAGATATCGCATGGATCACCTACCAGCAACTCGACCACACTTTTTTTTTTTTTTTTGAGTTGGAGTCTCACTCTGTAACCCAGACTGGAGTGCAGTGGCCGCTCCCAGCCACTGCAGCCTCAACCTGCTGGGCTCCGGCGATCCTTTCGCCTCAGCCTTCCAAGTAACTGGAACTACAGGCAAGTGCTACCACATCCGGCTAATTTTTGATTTATTGTAGAGATGAGGTCTCGCCAAGTTGGTCAGACGGGTCTTAAGCCCACGGGCTCAGGCAATCCACTCACCTCAGCCTCCCAAAGTGCTGGGATTACAGGCTGAGCCACCGATCCCAGCTCGACCACACTTTGAGGAACTTACTTATAACAAAAAACCCAAAATTTTATATTGTATCTTTCTTTTTCTTTTTTTTTTTTTTTTTTGAGTAGGAGTCTCACTCTGTCACCCAGGCTGGAGTGCAGTGGCCGCTCCCGGCCACCGCAGCCTCGACCTGCTGGGCTCCGGCAATCCTTCCGCCTCAGCCTTCTGAGTAGCCGGAATTACAGGCGCATGCTACCACGCCCGGCTAATTTTTTGATTTATTGTAGAGATAAGGTCTCGTTGTCCATACGGGTCTCGAACCCGTGGGCTCAGGCAATCCACTCACCTTAGCCTCCCAAAGGCATGGGATTACAGGCTGAGCCACCGAGCCCGGCTTCTTTAACTTTTTTCTTTTGAGTTGGAGCCTCACTCTGTTGCCCAGGCTGGAGTGCAGTGGCATACTCACGGTCACCCCAGAAATGACCTGCCGGGTTCAAGCGATCCTTTCACCTCAGACTTCCAAGCAGCTGGAACTACAGGTGTGCACTACCACGCCCGGTTAATTTTTTTTATTTTACTGTAGGATGAGCCCAGCAGGATGAGGCTGTGGTGACCACAAGCTTGCCACTGCACTCCAGCCTGGGCGATAGAGTGAGACTCCGACTCAAAAAAAAAATAAAAAAGTAATTTGTTGTCTAAGTCTGTACACCCACTGTGCAAGCACTTTACACACTCTTTCTACATAATGCCAGCTGATATTTTTGTACATATCTCAGTATATACTCTTGTTGCTTTTTCATGCAATTTGAATGGAATACTTCAAGGAAACACATAATTTGAAAAATTAGCACTGGAATAAGTTTGTCCTATACAATCACCAGCAACCTCTTTATGTCCCCCAGAGGGGACACTGGAATACAAGGGGTTAAAATAAAACTCCCACACACTCAGTGCCCAGCATACTGCTCACAGGGCCACCTGCCTAAGGGCACCCTCTACCATCTTGCCTTGACTTCCTGCAATACAGCTGTATTGTTTGCAATTTGTAACACATTCCAAGCTGGTGGGAGGTTTTTTGTCTCATCAGTTAGGAAAGAAGGTGATGTTTTTAGCTCCAGCCCAGCCATGAGCTGCCACTTGGGAGTGTTCCCTAGTCCCATGCAGTGCCTCCTTACCAGGGAGCCCTCCAGGTTGAAGGTTTGCGCATTCTGGCATAACAGCATGACATCCTTCTCCAGGTCATTGAGGCTGCGGTACTTGTGGTTGCGGATGCGCTCCTGGGGGCGGGAGGGGTGGGCTTACCTCAGGAGCCCCCTCTCCCACCTGCCACCCCACATGTGCCTGGGGGTCCCAGGGCCAGGAATCCTTCTGCCTGTTAGGACGCAGCAGGCCCCTGGCCTCCCTGCACATGCAGGATGCCAGACGCAGGAGTCGCACAGTAGAAGCCCAAGGGCGAGGGAGTCTCCAAGAAGCCCCTAACACTGGCCACAGGGAACCCCAAAGCCCGTGACCAAGTCCCTGACTAGGTGGCCCACAGCCCAACCTGCAGCTGGGGGTGCTCCCGGCTCCAACTCCCTCAGGGCTGGTGGGGGCCCATGCCACAAGGTTACCTTGATCTTCTTGAAGTCCACGGGCTTTCGGATGAGCTCGTAGTACTCTGGCAGCTCCTTGCGCGAGGGCAGCTGGATGAAGACCTCACTGAGCTGACGTCCACTGCTGCTGCAAGACAGGACAAGAACGCTTCACTCCCAGGTCAAGCAGCCCCAGAGGCCCCTCATGATTTGAGGACTGAGGAGAGGAGACACTGACAGCAGACACAGGAGCTATCTCCTGCGCATATGCTGTCTTGTGGCTACTGGAACTTTCCTGAGGCAACCACACAGAGACCTAGAATGCGCTCTGTGCTCACTGGAGACCTGTGTAACTCCTGCACTCTGGAGGAGCAGCCAGCATGCCCTTAGCATGGTGCTGACACGTGAGTATTCCACAAGGTGCCACTGTCTAGACGGATGAGAATCGAGCCTGCTCAGGTAAGAGCCCTGCATATGGTGTGTTCAGAGCCCATGTTCCCACAGGCACGCCGTATGTCTCGCAGGCCACACTGTGTGCTAGCTGCCTTAGAAGAACACGGCAGAAGCCTGGGAAGAGCCCCCACAAGTTCCCACAAGAGGCTGAAGACCGTCACTGAGGGCACTCGCCTTCCTCTTAGGAGCAGGGAAGGAAGAACTAGCACTGAGAAGAGACTGGCTGGGCACCTGACTCTTTCCTGGTGCTCCCAGGCCGTGCCCACCCCCAATCCTCCCTCGAGAAAGGGCCAGTGGTGAGAGGACCTGGGGAGGGCACAGGCACCTCAAGACCCAAGCAACAGAGTGCAGACACCATGCCTCTCCTCTGCATACATGACCAGAGTGCGGTTTCCTGCTCAGAGGTGGCAGATGCTCTCCAAGGCTGCCACAGGGCGAGCCTGGCTGGTCCCGGCAACTTTGCCTGCTCACCAGCATTGCTTCTTTCCTTATGTTCCTTTCAAGACAATTCCAGAGGATATACCTCAGGACCCCCTCACCCGCCTGCCACCCCACATGTGCCCGAAAACCCTGGGGCTGGAAGTCCCCCTGCCTGAGGACACAGCTAGGCCTCTAGCCTTTTTGCATACGTGGGAGCCCAACCCGTCCCACCCTGTCCTGCTGTCTCTGCTCTCCATCAGGGTGTCCTGGGTCCACCTCATTCTCATCTCTACAGCCCTGGAAGATAGCAGCGACAATGTGGTAGCTTCCCAGCTCCTGTCACTGGAGGCCACCACCTTCCCAATGTCACCAAGGGGCAGACACATGACTGTAAGCTCACGAGGCCTGCAGCCCCCTTCTGTGCTCCTGTACGTCAGAAGGTCCTGACCCGGCCCCAACGTGGGAGACTCCTAGACACAGGCCCAACAGACAATGGCTGGAGTCCAGTCCCTGTGCCTCCCCTGCCTGACACCCTCCATCACCCTTTCCTTGTGTTGGGCCAGGACGTTTCACACACCCCAACTCTGAGGTCAGTACGATGTCCTTCCAGCTATTCTGGTGAGGGACTGAGGTAGACATCCCAGCACATCCTGCCCTGTCTGGACACAGCCTGCTTTCCAGGTCTGTCCTATCCCGGCATCCATGGGGATATGGGATGCCCAGAGTTTGCTCAAGAAGTGCTGCCTCCCCTCCCCTCCCTTTCTAGCCCTGTGCATGAGCCCCTGGGCCCTCTAAGCCAGCGTTCCCACCTGCAGCCTCCCTGGAAGCACCTGTCTCCTTGCTCTCATGGACAGGCCGGTACCTGGTTCAGCCACAGGCACCTGAAACTGTTAAAGCCAGTTCCTAAGTCAGAACATGAGAATATAGCAGGCTCATGTGCTGCGAGCTTCAGTCCTGGAGAAAGGCACTCACTCTCCTATGAATTGGAAAATGCCTGTCCTGCAGCTCAGGCAGAACCGAACCCTCTCTTGCCCTCATATCCTGTTCTCCCTTCTGTGGAATGTTCTAGGCAAGAGGCACTCCTCTCTCCTCTCTGTAGACAATAGCAGGGCTACCCTGTACCAATGGGATGCACAGTGTAAGCTGTCCTTACGCTCCAAGGCAGGACACCAGCAGCTTAGGTGTGACAACTCAAGTCCCCAGGCAGTTCTCTCACTAAGAGCAACGTCTGCTACAGCTGTCCATCCACCTCAATTGTAGGAATGCCCGTTGTGACCCTCTCAACTCACTTCACGGATGGCAACGAGACAGATCCTTGGCCTGAATACCCCTGTCCGTAGGGACAGAGAGATACTGCACACTGTGGCACTGCCCAAGGGCAGCTCCCTAGGGAAGCCCAGGAAGTGGGACCCAGTGCTGTGACGCAGCAGACAGCTCAAAACAAACTCTCCCCTCCCTCGGTGAAGGAGGTACTGCAGCCAACAGCAGGGTCAGGGAGCACAGGCCCCACAGGCCTCTGGGAGAAATGAAGGCCACCCGGAGCCAGGCTAAGGACACTTCTCTAGTGTGTGGGAGGGAGGGAAACAGACACCTGCTTTCAGAGAGCCTCCTAGAAAGCTGCTGCCCTAAGACTGCAGGTGCACAAGTGCTGAGATGTCCCTGTCATCCTCAAAGATTCCTGGAGGAATCTCCCCCAGGGGTGCCCACAGCAGGTGAGGTGCCACCTTAAAGGGGATACATTGCAACTTCCCCCACTCCAAGTTCCCCCGACAGACACTTGCCATTTCTGGTGTCAATCTCTAGCTTCCCTGCCCACATCCACCTTGGGGCCTGTTCCCCAGGGAACCCAGATCAGTGCAAGTGTTACCCACCTCCCCAAGTTCTCACTGACTCCCCACACTATCCAGCCCACACTTTTTTTTTTTTTGAGTTGGGGGGGTCTCACTCTGCTGCCCAGGCTGGAGTGCAGTAGCACCACCATGGCTCACCACAGCCTTGACCTTCTGGGCTCAGGTGATCCTCCCACCTCAGTCTCCTAAGTAGCTGGGACTAGAGACATGCCTGGCTAATGTATTTACTTTCTGCAGAGACAAGGTTTTGCTATGCTGCCCAGGCTGGTCTTGAACTCCTGGGCTCAAGCAATCCTCCTGTCTCAGTCTCCCAAAGTGCTGGGATTACCGGTGTGAGCCACCGCACCTGGTCCCCACACCTCTACATACCAGACAGACCACATTAAGGCCAAACCCTAAGCAAGAGGCTAGGACCTCCCGCCAGTCCTGCTCAGGGCGATCCTGGACTCTGGTCCTGGCTAAGCCTAGCTGCTTCCTAACCTCAATGTCATAGGATCACACAGGGGTGCTCCCACACCTGGCCCAGATGCCCCCCATCACTGTCCTAATGCTGAGTGCAGCAGCAGCTCCCGTGGGGGGCACATGACAGCCAACGTGGCCAGTGCCTTCTGATGGGCTGTGTCCAAGGTTGGCCATCATGAGCAAGTGGCCACAGACATGTGTGTACAAGAGTTTGGTTTGAGGTTTCCTTGGGAATGTATCTGAGAGTGCAAATGCTGGGTCCAAGTGTGGGAAATGCTCGCTTTGGGAGACGCCGTGCAGGAGCTGGGCCCCCAGCAGGCAAGTGGCTCTTGTACCCATTCTACAAACTGGGAGGGAACCAGAATCTGTCTGTGGTTCTAATCCAACTTCCTCAACGCGTGATGCAGGCAAGTGCTGGCTCACAGGTTGCTGGTCATTCTGGCCCTCTCAAGTAGGACCCGAGCCCACCTCTGCACCTGTCTCCGGGAGTAGCTGGCTGGATGCATCGACTGCAGTCACCTGCTCCAGTTCACGGCTGTTCTCTCTCTCATGATGTGCGCAGATAAACAGGGCTTGAGTTTCAATGAAGTCCAATTTACCAACATTTCCTTTTATCACTGGGGCTTTTTCCTGTCTTGTTAAAGAAACCCTTGCCTACTCCAGGGTCACAGAGATCTTCTGTTTCCTTCTAGAAGCTTCCTATTGCTCCCGTTCCCATAAGACATGAAGCTGGTCACCCTTGGGAACTTTTCTCATGGCAATTCTTATGGTCCCCAACAGCACCCACTGTCTTCCCAATCAGCACAAGCCACAGGATACAGGCTGGGCCTGATTACACACTGTTCTCCCAGGCATCTACAACAAGGCCTGGCACACAGTAAATGATCAATCAACATTGGGTGAAGAAAGAAATGAGTGAGGGTGGCCAAGACTGGAAGTTTCAGGGTCACAGAGCAGAGTCTGAACCTGAGTCTCACCAACTGCCCTTGAGGCACCTCACTGCCCCCACTCAAAGTGGTCATCTGCACATCGGCCAGGGGCCCCTGGTAGTCTCCTGTCCTTGTGACACACGTTCTGAAGAACAGCTGCAGCAGGTGCACAGCTGCCTGGAAATGCTCCAAGGCCTGCCTGGGAGGTCCTGGAAGAATCTTGAGCAGTGGGACCAGCCCCATAAAGCCAACTCAGACAGGGAGCAAAGTGCCTGCCAAGGCCCGATGCCTCCTGTGGGGCTCTCCCTTGGTGTGGCAACAACCAGTGCTGCTACAATCACCCTGCCTCCAGATGCCAACTCCTGGAGCAGGGGTCTCCTCGAGCTCACGTGCCCTGACCCCACCACGAGAAAGGACATGATCCACAGCAGGGCTCAGAGTGACCAAGGCCTTGCTGGAGCCCCTCTTCCTCAAGTCTAGCCCCAGGGCAGTTTAGTATTATTATTATTATTATTATTTTTTGAGTTGGAGTCTCACTCTGTCACCCAGACTGGAGTGCAGTGGCTGCTCTCCACTGCAGCCTCGACCTGCTGGGCTCCGGCGATCCTTCTGCCTCAGCCTTCCAAGTAGCCAGAATTACTGGCATGTGCTACCACTCCCGGCTGATTTTTTGATTTATTGTAGAGATGAGGTCTCACTGCCCAGGCGGATCTCAAACCCGCGGGCTCAGGCGATCCACTCACCTCAGCCTCCCAAAGGCTCGGGATTACAGGCTGAGCCACCGAGCCTGGATAGTTTATTTTTTTTATCAGTCTCACTCTGTTGCTCAGGCTGGAGCACAGTGACACGCTCACAGCCACCATAGCCTTGACCTGCTGGGCTCAGGCAATCCTTCCATGGTTGCTAGAATCAGAAGTGTGCGCCACCACACCCAGCTAATTTTTTGACTGAGATGAGGTACTGCCAAGTTGCCTAGGTTCATCTGGAACCCCTGGGATCAGGCAATCTTCTCGCCTCCACCTCCCAAAGAGCTGGGATTACTGGGTATGAGCCACTGCACCATAGCCTTGACCTGCTGGGCTCCAGGGCAGTTTTTCAGTGATAAGCACTGGCAGCAACATGTGTGACTGTGGGAGAAGGACTAACCAGTACCACAAGCTCTTCTGGGAGCTCAAGCAGACTTGGTGGGCTCCTTTATTACTATTTTTTAGAGATAAACTCACCCAGGCCGGAGTACAGTAGCAAGATCATAGCTCACTGCAGCCTCCAACTCTTGGGCTCAAGTGATCCTCCTGCACCAGCCTTCTGAATGACTAGGACTACAGGTACCAACATGCCCCAGCTAGTTTTTTATAGAGACGAGGTGTCACTATGTCGCCCAGGCTGGTCTTGAACTCCTGGATTCAAGTGATCCTCCCGCCTTGGCCTCTCAAGGTGCTGGGATTACAGGCATGTGCCACTGCGTCCGGTCTGACACATTTATTATTTAACTTGCCCAAAAAGTAGCTGCCTTCCTGTGGAGTGCATTCTTCTCCACATTGCCATGTAGCATCTGGTAGGGACTGTCTGTTGTCATATCCTAACCCGCTCCTGGGGCAAAGCTGGTAACTGGGTAGGACCAAGGCAGCCAGTCCGAGCCCTTTCCTGGGACTTTCTACCAAGAGCCAAAGCAAAGCTCTCTGTCTTCGGATCGTGAGGCCCCGAGGACAGAGCCCCGATCCATGGGAGACAAGAACTAGCTGCGATGAGAACTGTGGCAGGAAGCTCTGATTCCAGACAGTGCACCTTCTAGGAAGCCACTGACAACTCCTCAGCCACCTCCAAGCCAAAAGCACACCCCTTCTCTGCCTGAGAGGGTTTCAAGTGGGTTTCTAATGCATAGGACCAAAAGGTCTAACTGACCTGTCCCTTTAAGTATGTTTTTGGGTTTGTCCTTAAAACAAAATTACAGAATTGGGGCTGGGTGTGATGGCTCACATCTGTAAGCCCAGCACTTTGGGTGACCCAGGCGAGAGGACTGCTTGAGCCCAGGAGTTCAACACCAGCCTAGGCAATATAGCAAAACTTCCATCTCTGTTAAAAAAAAAAATTGGCAAGAGAATTAGAAGAGACCAACAGCCCTTGGGCAGGACAGAACCAGGAGCTGTCAGCACCCAGGAGGTTATCCATCCGTATTCCTTTCTAACAGATGGAGGAACCAGAGAGATTCTGAGAGCTGGCGATAGACACACAGCAAACTGGTGCAGGCAGGACTCACCTAGGCCAAGTTACGGACCACCTCCCTTTCATTTGTTGCTCTAAATCAAGGGTCAGCAAATGTGTTCTACAAACATTCAGTGTAAAGATGCTAGGCCTACTAGGCCAGATGGTATCTGCTGCAACAATCCACTCTGTCAGCACTGCATAAAGGTAGCCACAGACAACACAGAACCAATGGGCTCTGGCTGTACGCCAATAAAATTTCATTTATGAAAATGCAAGTTTGAATTTCACGTAATTTTCACATCAGGAGATAGTCTTGATTTTCTCAAAATCATCATAAAAAACCATTCTTAATTTGAAAGCTGTACATAAACAGGTGGTAGTCTGAACTTGAATATGCTGCTTAGAGTACTGTTCAAGGCAGACATGGCACATGGATCACAGCACTATCCCCCAAGCTCTGACTGTCTTAGGCAGGCACAAGCAATCGACTGAAGACAGTACTCAAGACAAAGCCCATCTGCCAGGTCTGAGGGCATCCTGACCTGTTCCTCCTACAGGAGAGGCTTGGCTCCATTATCTTTCCTCTAGTCTACACGAGGTCATCTTCCTATGTCATCTTCTTGACTTTCTGGATAGGACCACTCTCTTTTTTCACTCTAAATCAGTGAATTGAGCTGGGAAAGCTCCAAGAGAGGAACAGCTTGGGATCTACAAAACTGATTTTGCAGAACATCTGTCTGAAACAGAATCTCATAAGGTACGCAGAAATGAAACACATTAAAGAAGAAGATCTTTATTAGTGCAAAATTATTTTCTAGTTTCCATTTTTTCACATATTATAAAGTCAAGTATTCTCCTGAGAATTAGAAACATGAGCCTCTGCCTGCTGGGTATCCACTCTCTCATGGGTGGATTTGGATTTCCCAATGGAATGGTCTGGAACACCACCCACCCCCTCAGCTCAGCACAACTTCCAGGAAAGACTGAGGCCGGGAGCTCTGGGGGGGTCCACACATGGAGGTGCGTGTCATGCTGCTCCGAGTTTCCGTGTGTCAGCATTTCTAATGAGATCAGATTCTAGTAAGCCAAAGACACATTTGGGGGCACCTGTTTCTTATTATGGTTTTTTTGTTTTGTCTTTTAGTTGGAGTCTCACTCTGTCGCCCAGGAGAGAGCAGTGGCGCACTCTTGGCCACCACAATCTTGACCCCATCTACAGTAGAGACCTGATCTACCATCATCTACTGTTTTCTTATGTTTTGTCTCACTCCGTCGTCCAGGCTGGAGTACAGTGGTATGATCATGGCTCCCTACAGACTTGACCGTCTGGGCTTAGGCAATTCTTCTGCCTCAGTCTCACAAGTAGCTGGGATACCATCAGATATACACCATCATGCCCAGCTAATTTTCTGATTTTTTTGTAAAAACAAGGTCTCACTATGTTGCCCAGGTTGGTTTTGAACTCCATATCCCTTCCTGATGGAGGAACCCGAGAGATTTTGAGAGCTGGGATTACAGGCGTGAATCACCGTGCCTAGCCGTCATTTTTCCTGCAGACAACAGCACATGTTTGCTGAAAAGAAGGGCCCTGCAGAGACATATAGGGGCGTCTAACTGCAGGGGAGGCAGGGATAGAACGAAAAGGTGTGGTTGGGCAACCCAGGACTCTCGATGCAGACTCCAGACACCTGGGCCCCAGTTGTACTGTCCTGCCCTATACCTCCATGCCAAGCATGTATCTCCAGTTGTAAGGTTACTCTAAGCCAGTTCCCTTGTTTCTGCTTGGAGTGCCAAGTCTCCACCAGAAGGAGTGGAGTCTGGGGAGGAGGCGGCCTCACTAGCAGGATGGGTGGAGTCTAGGGTAGAAGCAGCCTTCCTTCAGCAGATCCCCAGGCAGTTGTACTAGGAACCTGGCCAAAGGCTGAGCAGGCTACTCTTGTCTGTCGCACTGAGCCCCACTGGGCCTGAAGATGCAGAAATCTGGGCCCAGTGGCCGTGACCTGGCCTGTGCCCACCCTCAGGCAGGCTTGGGGCTGACCCACTCAGTACCCTCATCCAGCCAGAGCCTGAGCAGTGCCAGGTTTTAGGCTGGGTGCTGAGTAGGGGTGGACTAGAGACCTGGGCCTGGAACGTGCCCACCCTTAGACTGGGCTGTAGACAGGGCTCAGGAAGGGCATTCAAAAGCTGAGGATGGCCAGGTACGGTGGCTCATGCCTGCAGCCCCAGCACTTTGGGAGGTGAAGGCAAGAGGATTACCTTCACCTCCCAAAGTCCTGGGGCTGCAGGCAGTCAGGGGGTCAAGACCAGACTGGGCAAGCTGACAAGACCTTGCCTCTACAATAAATAAAAAAATTAACTGGGCATGGTAGTACGTGCCTGTGGTTCCAGCTACTTGGAAGGCTGAGGTAGAAGGATCACATGAGCCCAGCAGGTCATGGCCATGAGCGGGTCACTGCACTCCAGCCTAGGCGAAAGTGAGACTTTGACTCAAAAAAACAAAACAAAATCCCAGCACTTTGGGAGGCCAAAGTGATAGGATTGCATGAGCCCACAGGTTTGAGACCAGCCTGGGCAACTTGACAAGACCTCATCTCTACAATAAAAAAATTAGTGGCGCGTGCCTGTAGTTCCAGCTACTTGGAAGGCTAAGGCGAAAGGATCACCTGAACCCAGCAGGTTAAGGCTGCAGTGGCATGAGCATGACACTGCACTCCAGCCTAGGCAACAGAGTGAGATTCCAACTCAAAAAGAAACCACACAAAAAAAACAAGCCCAGGGCCAGAGCTCTGCCCATCCACAGGGCTTACCCTGCCTCTGGAGTATGACAATCACTTTCATTCTCTGGGCCATCCTCACCTGCACAAAGGCTGCAGCCCCGCACCCGTTTTGCTGTTTTTCTTGGGCAAGGAACAACCTTTCAACTCTGAAGGGCCTCCTGCTTTTTTATTCTAAACTAGGGGGGGCAGGGCACATGGGCAGATGGGTGGACAGAGAGAAGATTCAGAGGCTTTGGGAGGCCACCACCAGTCCCCAGCTGGGCCCAAGCTGATGCCGTCACCATGAAACTGCCAGGCAGCAGCTCAGCTCCTGGGCTCCGGGCCTCCACCCCCAGGCTGGCTCTGCTGTCCCACAGTGAACACAGCTGCAGCCTGGCCCGCGGTATCTCAACCAGGATCCCCCACAGCCCCATGGAGGGACTCCCCTCCCCGTGCTGCAGACTTGGAAACAAGCAGAGAGACAGGTGTGAAACTCCAGTCTCTAAAACAGCAACTGCAGGGCTGCTGCTCCCGGCAGGGGGATGGAGCCCAGAGCCCTGGAGAGGCTTAGCTTAGACACACCACCACCTTTCTGAGTTGCCACTTTCACACCTCTCTAGCGCTGAAAACACCTGCCTACGAGTCCCCTAAGCAGAAGGATGCTCTCTAACATGACCTCAGCACAACCACCACGTTCAGGTTCAACACTACTTTCCAATATTTGGTCTTCGTTGCAGCGGCAGCTCTGCCTGACTGCTGTCACAAGTAAGCCAGCAAGTGGAGGCTTCCGAGGGGTCCTCTGTAGCCCGCCTGCCTGGGACGCACTTCTCTGAGCCCTTCCCAAATGCACCAAGGGGAGCCGAGCCCCATGACACTTGGAAATGCTGTCCCAAGTGCCTGGGGTCACTAGCTGCTGATGGCATCCAATAATACAGGGATAAGGCACCAACAAGTAGCACCCACAGTACCGCAACAAGGTCCCAACAAGGGGGCCAAAGCTGGTCCACATCCACACCTAAGGCAGGCCCTCAACCTTCATCCAAATAACAATGGCCAGCAACCAGCCTCTGGGATTCATGGAGAACTGAGCTGCAGCACTTCATTCTCTCTTTAGGACAGATGTTTAATTCAACTACAGAGCTCAGCTAATCAGAGAGTTCTAGAACTCAATTTGTTTTTAACTCTGAAATTTATTTTTGATTTATTTTTATTTCATAATAATAATGTTTAATAGAGACAAGGTCTTGCTCTTTGCCCAGGCTGGAGTGCAGTGGTGTGATCATAGCTTACTACAATCTTAAACTCCTGGGCTCAAGTGATCCTCTCTCCCCAGTTTCCCAAGTAGCTGGGATTACAGGCGCCACTACACCCAACTAATTTATCTTTTAATTTAAAAAAATTTTTTTAAATAGAAACGAGGCCTTGCTATGTTGCCCAGGCTGGTCTCGAACTCCCTTCTCATTCTCTCAAAGTACTGGCATTACAGGCATGAGACACTGCACCCAGCCCTACATTTTTATTTATTTTTGAGTTGCAAGTCTCACTCTGTCGCCCAGGCTGGAGTGCAGTGGCCCGCTCATGGACACCATAGCCTCAACCTGCTGGGCTCAGGCGATCCTTCCACTTCAGCCTTCCAAGTAGCTGGAATTACAGGCATGTGCTACCACACCCGGCTAATTTATCTGATTATTGTAGAGATGAGGTCTCACCAAGTTGCCCAGGCTGGTCTAGAACCTGTGGGCTCAGGTAATCCTCTTACCTCAGCCTCCATGGCCACCGCAGTCTCTACCTGCTGGGCTCAGGTGACTCTTTCAAGTAGCTGGAACTTCAGGGACGCACCACCACGCCTGGCTAATTTCTTAATTTATTGTAGAGACAAGGTCTCACTATGCTCCCAGGCTGGTCTCAAACCCATGGGTTCTGTCAATCCTCTCACCTCTGCCTCTCAAAGTGCTGGAATTATAGGCGTGAGTCACCATGCCCAGCCAGCTCTACATTTTTATTTATTTTATTTTTATTTTTTTGAGTTGGAGTCTCACTCTTGTCACCCAGGCTGGAGTACAGTGGCATGCTCATAGCCACTGCAGTCTCGACCTGCTGGGCTCAGGTGATCCTTCTGCCTCAGTCTTCCAAGGAGCTGGAACTACAGACGTATACCACTACGCCCGGCTAGTTTTTTTGTGATTTATTGTACAGACAAGGTCTCACCAAGTTGCCCACGCTGGTCTCAAACCCCCAAGCTCAGGCAATCCTCTCGTCTCGGCTTCCCAAAGTGCTGGGATTATAGGCTGAGCCACCATGCCCAGCCACATTTTTGAATTTTTTGAGTCTGAGTCTCACCCTATCACCCAGGCTGGAGTGCAGTGGCATGCTCTCAGATACCGCAGCCTCGACCTGCTGGACTCAGGTGATCCTTCCACTTCAGCCTTCCAAGTAGCTGGAATCAGAGGCATGTGCCACCAGCCCAGCTAATTTTTTTTATTTATTATAGAAAGGTGGTCTCACCACGTTGCTCAGACTGGTCTCAAACAACTGAGCTCAGGCAATCCTCTCACCTCTGCCTCCCAAAGTGCTGGGAATATAGGTGTGAGCCACCATGCCACCGGCAAGCTCTAGTGTGTGTGTGTGTGTATGTGTGTGTGTATGTGTGTGTGTGTGTGTGTGTCAGAGTCTCATTCTGTCACCCAGGCTGGAGTGCAGTGGCACGCTCACCGCAGCCTTGACCTTCTGGGTTCTGGTGATCCTTCCACCTCAGTCTTCCAAAATAGTTGGAGTTAAAGGCATGTGCTAATTTTCTGATTTACTACAGAGATGAAGTCTCAACAAGTTGCCCAGGCTGGCCCTGAACCCGTGGACTAAGGCAATCTTCTCACCTCGGCCTCCCAAAGCGCTGGAATTATAGGCGTGAGCCACCATGTCCAGGCAAGCTCTATATTTTTTAAAACACTTTTATTTTCTCCTCTCGAAAGGATCAGTTGAAAGTTGGAGACAGAAAAGTGATCAGTTCTGCCCCATATACCTTTCTTTCACTCCACTCCTTGGCATGCTGCAGCTATGCTGGGCGGAGGAGGAGCCGGTGTGACTTGTGAGGACTGTCCACCACGGCTGTTGGTTCCTTAAAACGTTCCAGGCATCTGACAAGTCTGTTGTGAAAAATATAACTTTGCCCCCACGAGGTCTGGCCTTTGCCAGGGCTCCAAGGAGGTGATCTTTAAGTCCTCAGAATGTCAAGCCTGACAGGGGACTTTGTTTACCTGGGGGACTTGGGAACAAAGACTCTAAGAAGGCGACTCAGAGTGGGGGCTTTGGGGCAGGCAGTTTCAGGTGACCTGCAGAGGCACTGAATGTGGTCGGCCATGTCTATGTGACCAAATCCTAATAAAACTCAGGACACTGAAGCTCTTCTGGTTGGTTACACTCTGTGCACATCATGTTAACGTTGCTAGGAACATCAGCTCTACCTACAGCTCTGCAGGGAAGGAAACTCTGCATTTAGACCCATCTTGAGCTGCCTCGAGCATGGCTTCCCTTGGCTAATCTTAACCTGTAGCCTTTCCTGTAATAAACTACACCCAAGTCAGGCAGTGGCTCACACCTGTAATTCCAGCACTTTGGGAGGCAGAGACAAGAGGAATGCTTGAGTCCACAGGTTCGAGACCAGCCTGGGCAACCTGGCAAGACCTCAACTCTATAATAAATCAAAAAAATTAGCCAAGTGTGGTGGGGCCTGCCTGTGGTTCCAACTACCTAGAAGGCTGAGACGGAAGGATCGCCCAGGCCCAGCAGGTCGAGGCTGCAGTAGTGAGATGCCAACTCAAAACAACAATAACAACAACAACAAAAACCCTGCACCTATGAATATAACAGTTTCCAGAGAGCTCTGGGATTCCTTCTAGAGAATGATGGAACCTGAGGGGTGGCCTTGTGGGCTGTTTCTAAACCTTACAGCCACTTATACCCTGTTGTTTTCCCTCACTTCAAATTAAGGATGTCAGAAATATCCATTAAATATGCCAAATGAGGAGCTCTTCAACCAGAAAAACGTGACTACCTTTCCTGAGTTGATGCACCCCGACAATCCTTCCTGTGCGGACACCAGCAAGGTGCATTACAGGGACTGGACAGATCTGCTCAACTGTGAATAAGACGTTTCTTCAAGTCAGCCCGTGGGAGGTGTCCTTTCATGGTTCTACTTGTTTTGTGCCACCCATAATGCCAATAGTCATGCCTAGTCTAGCGAACAGCTCCCAGGCCTGAGGAATCCAGCTATTCCAGGCCATGAGGGTATGTGGGAAGCATAGATCAGGTCCCCACTGCAGCGTCCCACCACACAAGTCTGAGGTATGCCAGGAGTGCCGGTGTGCGCCTCAAGCGTTGGTATTATCAAGCCAGATCTCAAAAGCACTACCCGGTTCTCAATGTCCTGTAATGCAACAGTCTCAACAAAGCAGTCACTCAGCAGTAAGAGTTAGTTGTAATTTATTGCCTGATTTATCATTCAATCTTACACGGGCTGGAAAAATGACTAGCAACTCCTGGGCTCAAGTGATCCTCCTGCCTCAGCCTCCCAAATAGCTGGGACTACAGGCACACACCACCATGTCTGGCTAATTCTTCTGCATTTTGTGGAGATGAGGTCTTGCTATGCTGCCCAGGCTGCTCTTGAAATCCTGGCCTCAAGCAATCCTCCCACATTGGCTTCCCAAAGTGCTATGATTACAGGTGTAAGCCACAGCACTGGTGATGTTACAGTGTTGACATCACCGCAGGCATCCTGTTTCATGCTGACTGGCCACTGGATGTCCATTTTAGGTAGGTGGCTATTCCTGCCTCTTGTCCATCTCTAAGCTGGACTGTCTGACACTGTCTTGGTGAGGATGTCCCTTGGTGCCAGATGGGCTTAATTTTAGTGAAATCTAACTTAACAACCATTAATGGTTAGTAACTTTTGGGTACTGATGAAGAAATAATTTCAGTGGCTACTTCGAGGTCATGAAGATTTTTCTCCCATGCTTTCTTCTAAAACTTTGTTTCACCTTTCACATTTTACACCTATAATCCATTAAATCAGCAGATGTTCGTGATGTGAAGTGTGGTTAAGGGCCATCGTCTCCACGTGGATACCCAGATCAGCAGAACTGACTGAAGTCTGTCCTTTCCCCACTGACCTTCAAGGGTCCTCTTCATTTGGTAATTTTAAGTTTCCCTTGCAAGAACATCATTAGAAATAAAACACTGACGTCTGTCACTGCCACTAGATTTCTGCAAACTCTATTAAGTTCTCCACTTATTTTTCTCTTTGTGAACTTGATCTCAGAGATAAAGATGGACAATCAAATTCAATATTCATTTTAATACTGACACATTTTCATATCTAGCAGCTGAATTTGAATACGTCTCCTTTTCACTTCATCTGTTTCTTTTCTAATAATAAAAGGACTGGCTCACTGGTTTTGGCCACAAAAGCGAGATGACGAAGGGAAACGTTATCGTTTGGAAAGCATCACAATAAGACACATACGCTGTGCTGCTGCTGTGGCTCTAAGGCCTACCACCTACAGAAGTCAACCTGTGGCAAATGTGGCTACCCTGCAAGAGAAAGTGTAACTGGAGTGCCAAGGTTAAAAGACAAAATTATCACCAGGACTGGCCAGATGAGGCACCTAAAAACTGTATACCACAGATTCAGGCATGGATTCCGTGAAGGAACAAAACCTAAACCCAGGAGCAGGAGGTCAGCTGTTGTGGCATTCAGCTCATCTTAAGAATTTTAACAATCAGTCACACAATAAATGCTCTGGTTTTAAAAACATTAAAATAAAATTAAAATTAAATAGCCAGCTGAGAGTGGCTGCTCATACCTGTAATCTCAGCACTTTGAGAGGCTGAGGCGGGAAGACTGCTTGAGCACAAGAGTTTGAGACCACCCTGGGCAATGCAGTGAGACCTCAGCACTACAAAAAATAAAAAAGCAATCCTCTCACCTGAGCCTCACAAAGTGCTGGGATTATAGGCAAAAAAATTAAAAATTAGCCAGGTGTGTATCGCACACCTGTAGCCCCAGCTACTCAGGTGGCTGAGGTGGAAAGAAAGCCAGAGGCCAGAAGATTGAGGCGGGGGTGAGCCATGATCATGTCACTGCACTCCAGCCTGGGAGACAGAGTGAGACTCCTGACACAAAAAATAATAATCAAAAGAGCCTTAAAAGTTCATTAATGTAGATATTACAAACATCCCCACCCCTTATTTCACACTTGCTAAGATTCTTCCCAGCTGGGCTTGGTGGCTCAGCCTGTAATCCCACGCTTTAGGGGGCCGAGGTGAGTGGACTGCCTGAGCCCGCAGCTTCAAGACCCGCCTGGGCAACTTGGGCAAGACCTCATCTCTACAATAAATAAAAAAAAATAGCCAGGTGTGGTAGCACGCGCCTGTAGTTCCAGCTACTTGGGAGGCTGAGACGGAAGGATCACCGGAGCCCAGCAGGTCGAGGCTGCAGTGGCTGGGAGCGGTCACTGCATTTCAGTCTGGGTGACAGAGTGAGACCCCAACTCAAAAAATAAAATAAAAATAAAAGATTCTTGCCAAATGAGGCACAGGGGCTCCCATCACGACACTTTTCCTCAACACTTTCCCCTTTGATACATAAACTTTGCTTCACGACTCACTGGAAGTTGCTTCTCTACAATTAAGCTGCACCAGCCTCCTGTCACCACAGCAATCACACTGGCCAGTGTGTGCCAGACTGTGGACAGCCTTCTGAGGAGGACAAGACCAGGTGAGCCCCAGCTGGGCGGATCTCACGCTCCCACCACCCTGTCTGGAGAGCCATCAAGAGCCTTGACTTTTTCTTATTTAAATGGGACTCATGGTCCACAAATGAATGGTACAATCTACTGCTCGGCCATGTCACAGTCGGAATCCCACACTACCTAGTATGTGGCACATGTTTGTGAGGACAGGGACCCCGGAGCCTGGAGAGGATCGCTGTTTTCTCAACACAGGCCAGCCTGACGGCACAGAGAGGCCAAGATGGGGCAAGAGTGGGACAGGACTAGAGCAGAGCACCTGTCCACTCCAGCCACTGCAACCTCCGTGGCCCACGCCCTTCTGCCCCCCCAGGGCCGTGGCTTTCTAGGCCTCCCCCGCCTGCTGCTAGAGCACGTCCCCAGACCTCCCACCCCCGGGGCTTCCCTCAGTCGTCACCCCTCTGAGACCCACCCTGGTTCTCCTGCCACATGTTACTTTCCCTCTCACCATGGCTGACACCTGAGCTTCCCTGTTCCAGAATGCACGATGGGCAATGGCAGGGCACAGAGGCAGGGACTGCACCCACAGGGCACCCCTGTGACCTGCCTGCCCACCCGCCGCCCCCGCCTACCTGTCCTTGTATTTGATCACGGCATCCACAATCTTCTTCATCTTCTTGGTGAGGTTGGGCGGGTTTGGGGACAGCTTCTCTGCGGGAGGCCGCCCACGCTTCTTCTGCTTCTTGCTCTCGTCGTCCTTGTCGCGGCTGCGTGTGCTGGTAGTCGGCGTGGAGGAGCCGGCGTCACTGTCCCGCTTGCGCTTCCGTGATGATTTCTTCTGCCGGACCTCCTCTTCGATCTCCTCCAACGTGCCCTCCTCGATGGCCTTCAGGGTCAATAGTGGAAAAATAGGACAGCCAGCACCCGGATTGACAAGCAGAGGTCACAGCGTGATCCGGAGCCCGGCTGGCAGGGAGGAGGGCCCCCCAAACCTGTCTCCTTCCAGTGTGGCTGGCATAGCGCATACCAGACTCTCAAGGGGCTCCTGAGCCACCCAAGGTAGCCCACCCAAGCCTGTCCTTAAAGATGAACAGATGGACTCACTTCTTGACAAATGAAAGTCACATCCTCAGTGTACAGAGACAGAAAAATGTGAGCTTGGAATTCTCTACCCACCTGAGACCTTTACACCTCTTCTCCAAACTCTCCCCTTTTTTCACTTTTTTTTTTTTTTTGAGTCAGGGTCTCACTCTATCACCCAGGCTGGAGTGCAGCGGCACAATCACAGCTCATTATAGCCTCAACCTTCTGGGCTCAGGTAATTCTCCCACCTCAGCCTCCCAAGTAGCTGGGACTACAGATGTGCAACCAGCTATTTTTTTTCTTTATTTATTTGTGTAGAGATGCGATCTCACTATGTTTCCCAGGCTGGTCTCAAATAACTGGGCTCAAGCAATCCTCCCACCTCAGCCTCCCAAAGTGTTAGGATTACACTAGCACCTGGCCTCCCACCTATTTTTAAAAAAAGATTGCTTAAGGCAGGGTTCGGTAGCTCAGCCTGTCACTCCAGCACTTTGAGAGGCAGAGGCGAGAGGATTGCCTGAGCCCACAGGTTCGAGACCAGCCCAGGCAACTTGGCAAGACCTCGTCTCTACAATAAATAAATAAATAAATAATTAGCCGGGCATGGTAGCACATGCCTGTAATTCCAGCTATTTGGAAGGCTGAGGCAGAAGGATTGCCAGAGCCCAGCAGGTCAATGCTGGAGTGGCTGTGAGTGTGCCACTGCATTCCTGCCCGGACGATGGAGTGAGATTCCAAATCAAAAAAAAGGAATGAACTTGCCTGTTTTATCCCTGAAATGCACTCATGGAAAGCTACATTTCTAGGAAACCCTGAAATCAAAAAAGGGAGGAGACCTGGACCCAAAAGGACAGGCTGGTCACTTGTCTCACACTTATGACTGTGGCAGGTAACTAGGCACTGAGTCTGGCGCTAAGAACACAGCAGTGACTAGAACCAGACGGGGCCCATTCAGCCCACTGGAAGGAGATGAGATGACAACATAGCACAAATATGGTGACAGAAATGTTGAGTGCCAGGATAGAGGGAGAGTGGGACTCAGATGATGGTGCAGCTGACATGTCCTGGCTGGGGAGAGGTTTCCAGAAGAGGCGGGAAGCTGAGAGCTGGGGGCAGGGGTTGGACAGGCATCCAGGCCAGGGAGTAGCATGGTGAGTGCACAGCAGGCAGGAGGGACCTAGCGAAGGCCTCATGCAGACCCAAGAGGAAGAGCAGTTTAATACTGCCACCCTCCCCCAAGTTCAAGTCTACTTCTCTGGAAATGGAGTCTTTGTGGATACAATTAGGTAAGGATCCAGATGAGATGAGATAAGGATTAAGCTGTATTATGGTGGGCCCTACATCTAGTAAAAGTATCCTTGTAAGAGACAGAAAGGGAAACAGAGGAGAGGGCAATGTAAAGACAGAGTCAGAGGTTACAAGCCTAGAGACCTCTGGAGTCACCGAAGTTGGAAAAGTCAAGGAAGCATACTCCTGCAGGGACTTGGGAGGGAACATGGGCCCTGCTGACACCTTGGTTTCAGACTTCTGGTTCCAAGGCAGTGAGAATACATATTACTGTTGGTTTCAGCTGCTCAGCCTGTAATCCCACGCCTTGGGAGGCTGAGGTGAGTGGATTGCCTGAGCCCGCGGGTTCAAGACCCGCCTGGGCAACTTGGCGAGACCTCATCTCTACAATAATTCAAAAAATTAGCTGGGCATGGTAGCATGCGCCTGTAGTTCCAGCTACTTGGAAGGCTGAGGCGGAAGGATCACCGGAACCCAGCGGGTCGAGGCTGCGGTGGCCGGGAGCAGCCACTGCACTCCAGTCTGGGTGACAGAGTGAGACTCCAACTCAAAAAAAAAAAAAGCTGCCAAGGCTATGCTTAAGTCATTACGCAGCCCTCAGAAGTGAATACAAGGCTCAGTTCTACAGGGCCAGAGCCAGGAACATTCTGACAACCTGTGGCACATCTGGCACCAGAGTAACTGCCAGAAAGTGGCAAAATTACATGCCCTTCAGTACCACAGGAGAGTGCCTAGTTTTTTGAGTCAGGATCTCACTCTGTTGCCCAGGTTGGAGTGTAGTGGCACGATCACAGTTTACCACAGTCCCAACCTCCTGGGTTCATGTGATCTTTCTGCCTCAGCTTTCCGAGTAGCTGGGACTACAGGTGCATATCACCACATTAGGTTAAGTTTTTAAATTTTTTTTACAGAGACGAGGTCTGGCTATGTTGCTCAGGCTGGTCTTGAACTCCTGGCTCAGGCAATCCTCCTGCCTCAGTCTCCCACAGTGCTGGGGGATTTAATCCACACTTGGCCTGGGTTTTTCATAATTGTGAATTTGAATATAATATATAAGATATGTTCAACAGGAAAGAACAGTTCTTCAACTAGTGGTGCTGGGTCACCTGGATAGCCACATACAAAATAATCAAGTTGGAGCCCTACCTCACACCATACATAAAATGTAACTAAAAATGGATCTTACATGGATCAGAATGTAAGAGCTAAAACTATAAAACTCTTAGAAGAAAACACTGGGGCAAATCACCATGCCTTTGGATTTGGCCATGGTTTCTTAGATATGATGCCAAAGCGCAAGCAAAAAAGAAAAACAAACTGTAAGTACAACTAGAAACTTTTGTGCTTCAAAGAACATCATCAAAAAAATGAAAAGAACCCACAGAATGCGACAAAATATTTACAAATCAGGTCTCTGATAAGGGACTTGTAAAGAACACCTACAACTCAATAGTAAGAAAAATATGTTTTTAAAATGGGTAAAAGATGTACATATACATTTCTCTGCTAAAGCTATGTAAATGACCAATAAGCACACGAAAACATGCTCAGCACTTCATATCCACGAGGACGCTAGAATCAAAAGGTGACAAAGGACCAGGTGTCAGGAGGACATAGAGAAACCAGAATCTTTCTACCCTGCTGATGGGGATGTATGATCATACAGCCACTGTGCAAAATAGTCTGGAAGGTCCTCAAATGTTAAATACAAAATTGCTGTTCCAGCAAATCCACTCGTAGGCATACATCCAAGAGAAATCAGAGCGTATGTCCACACGAGGAATTTACATGAATGTTCACAACAGTATTATTTGTAAAAGTCTCAAAGTGGAAACAACCCAAATGTCTATCAGCTAATGGTAGAAAAAGAAGCTAGCCGGGCTCGGTGGCTCAGCCTGTAATCCCGCGCCTTTGGGAGGCTGAGGTGAGTGGATTGTCTGAGCCCACGGGTTCGAGACCCACCTGGGCAGTGAGACCTCATCTCTACAATAAATAAAAAAATCAGCCGGGCGTGGTAGCGCGTGCCTGTAATTCCGGCTACTTGGAAGGCTGAGGCGGAAGGATTGCCGGAGCCCAGCAGGTCGAGGCTGCGGTGGCCGGGAGCGGCCACTGCACTCCAGTCTGGGTGAGAGTGAGACTCCAACTCAAAAAAAAAAAAAAGAAAAAGAAAAAGAAGCTACAGCACATCCTGACGATGGAACACTATTCAGCCACAAAAGAATGAAATACTGACAAATGTTACATTGTCAACAATCCTCAAAAATATGTATGCTAATGAGAATCCCAAGATCAAAGAACTATACTGTATGACTCCACTGACAGGAAACGCCCAGAACAGGCAAAACTATAGGCAGCAGGCAGGTCAGTGGCTGCCTGGGGCTAGGTATAAGGATGAGTTAAGAGGAAGAGCTAAGGGCAGGGCTTCTTCTGGGGGATACAGATGTTCCAAGATTGACTGTGGTGATGGCTGCAGAGTTGTGTAGATACACTAAAAACTACCAAGTCGTATACCTTAAAAAGGTATGTATGGTATGCAAATTACATGTTGAAAAAGCATGCACAAAACATCAGCATAAGGGCTAATTTTAAAAGGCAATCAATGCCTCAAAACTACAGGGCTGAGCCGGGCTCACCTATAGTCCCAGTTACTCCTGAGGCTGAGATGGGAGGATCACTTGAGCCCATGAGTTTGAGGTCATTCTGGGCAACATAGTGAGACTCTGTCTCTACTGAAAAAGAAAAAAATGAAGGGCCGGTGGGAGCCACAAGCCTTGGTACCACACGTGTCTGTGGTTGGGCATGTTCCCTCTATCAGTGGTTCTCTTCTGGACTCTGGAGTACTTGGGTGGGGAACAGACTGATGGCTGGGGATTGGTAATGCCTGCCCTAAGTTCCACCAGGTTTTTGGTATGTTCCAACAGCCCTCTCACGCACAGTTTGGTGAGCAAGCTCCCGTTGCTGGGGTGTCTGAACTCCCAGGAGGGCCTGAGGCTGCCTGGCCACACAGTCAGGGCCGCACTGGTCACTACTGGTTGTGACATTCAGCACAGCATCGTCAGAAGCTGCTACCAGCCTTCTAGGAATTATTGCTTCGGGGACATCTTAATGACATGGCTTCAGAGTTGAATTCTGAATCGTCACCTCTACACTCAGAGCCCTGAGGTGGGGGATCTGATTTGTCACCATAACCCCAGTGCTGACCTCAGCTCCAGGCAGCTGGTATGGTGCATCCTGGGCTAGGGAGGGGGAAGAAGGAAAGAGGCCTAGCCAAGAGGCCCCAGGAATAGCGCCTGCACCAACCCAGCCACCTACAGCTGCTGTGGGGCCAGGTGCAACCTGTGGAAAATGAGCCTTCATGTCACCTCCAAAGCAGTCACAAGCCTTGTGAGTACTCGCCAGGTTCTGGGGCTATGGGTTGTACTCTCCTCCCTCCTCAAAGTTGGGCCAGGAGAGTCCAGCTCTTGGGGGAAGCCTTGTCCAAAACGAGGATGCCTGCCCCCTTCTCAGGTGGCACTCCCAACCACCTTGCAGAAAGACTTGAGGTCAAAAGTTGTCACCACAACTGCCCGCCTGACAGGGACTGGGAAAGCCAGCGCCTTGCCAGGACTGGAAATATACTTTAACCCTCATGAACAGGCCAACCCTGGCACCTGAAGCCCAGTTAGTCACTCCCAGCAGCATGCTGTGAGCTGCTGGAGGCCGTGTGGACCCTTCCCTGCCCTCAGCAGTGGAGTCAGGAGACTAGAGCGTCCGTGGTCCTCGTAGAAGCCCTGGCTGCTAACGAAGCCCACTGAGAGCCTGGAAGGGGCATACTGAGGGTTTGGCTCAAGGCCTGCATCAAGGCACTCAGGCTGCTGCCCTCCCTGAGCCCTGCCTGCCGCCGGCCCATGGGGACCACGGCACTCTCTGGCATGTACCTTGAGCCACTGCTTCTCCGTCAGCGAGTCGCTGTAGTCCACCTCCTTGCGGTGGCGGGAGCCACGGCCAAACATCTTTTCCTCCTCCTCCTCACAGGTCAGCCGCTCCACCTCCGCATCGTCCTTGATGATCCATGAGGGCAGCTCATCCTCCTCCATCAGGCGTGGCTTCCGCTTGGGGTTGCGGGCCTCCTCACGCCTGCGGTCTAGGTCCATGCGCTGGAGAACCAGGCATGGGACAGAGGGGAGAGGTGTCAGTACGGGAGCACCCACCCGGCACCAAGGACTCGTTGGGCTTCTAGCTCTGCCCACAGGGACTGGCACTGACATGGGAGTTCAACGGCAGCTGTCGAGTCTCTGATGACAGGCCTGACCTGGCTGCTGCATCAGACCCTGGCAAGGGATTCTGCCTGGGGGGGGTGGGCAGAGAAAACTGACAGCGATGAGAAGACCACAGAAGAGGGCACAGAACCCCGCAGGGGGCGGGAGGGGCAGAGCTCACATGCAGCCTTGTTGGAGGCATGAGGCTTGTGGGCAGAGAGGGCCCCACCCACTCACACCTGCACACACTCCTCACCTGGGGGAAGACTTCTGTGCCCAAGGCCCTTGTCAGTCCCTTGGCCCTGGATGGACTAACCTTCCTCTGAAAGGGAGCAGGTCCCTTAAGGCTGTCGGCAAACAGACTACACAAGAAGGGTGGGTCTGAGAGTCACACATGGGCAGGTGGGGATGTGTACCCTACAGTGCCCCACTGGCCCCCTACCGCTCAGAAGGCTGGATTTGAAAGACCGGTTGGCGAGGAGGCTCGAGGGAGCCACACAAGAGCTGTCCAGCTGTATCACCATATTGCTAAGGCCAGCTTCTCTGTCCTCGGTGAAGCAGGCAGATGCAGAGCCAGCCAACCTGGCTGTGGAACTCACCATGAACAGGTCAAACTCTTCCTCATGCCGCGCGATCATCTGGTTGACGGTCTCATCATCAGGTACCTCATCTTCCTCCTGTGAGATTACAAACCATCAGTGCCACTGCTGGGGGGTATGGAGGGTGGGGCCGAGCTCAGAGGCGAGCCGCGGCATCCATGGGAATGAGCTGGCATCCTGGCGCAACTGCGGTGGATGGGGACCCACACGCAGGAGAGGCACACACACGCATACGCACACGCACACTCCGTGGGGTCGGCCCTGCTGCCATCTCAGCCAAGAAGCTGAGGATTGCATGGGCATGGAGACTGAACTACCCCTCTCACCTTTAGGGGTGGCTCCTCCAAGTCGGGGTTGACGCCCGCTGGCGGAGGGGCAGTGTGGGCGAAGCTGGCACTGCCGCTGCCCGTGCTGCAGTGTCTGCTCTGTGGATAAATAGAGGACTTCAGTCTCCAGGGCTGTCAATCCGGCGTCTTTCACCAGCAGTTTAGGAAAAAAAACCACTTCAAAGAAAAAGCAAGTATTCATCCTCTTTCCTTTCAGCCCACACTCCCTTTACTCCAAAGGGATGCAAAAAAAATAAGAGTGCAAAAAAGGTACAAAAACAAAAATGAAAGCCGCTCATGCGTCCACCACTCACGCCAGGGAGGGGTTAGGGCCGGTGCTGAGCTCACCTCGTCCTGTTCCTCATGCTCCAGGATGGCCTGCAGGAAGGCGCGCCGCTCGTGGCTGGAGGATTTCTGGTCAAACATGCCAGCCTGGATCACCTTCTGGTCCACGTTGAGCTTGTACTTGGCGGCAGCCAGGATCTTCTCCTCCACACTGTTGACTGTGCAGAGGCGAAGCACACGCACCTCGTTCTGCTGCCCGATGCGATGGGCTCGGTCCTGTGCCTGCAGGTCCTGGGGGAGAGGCAGCTGGTCAGTCTCAACAAGCCCAGTAGGTCTTGGAGAGGATGGCGGCTTCCTACACCAGCAGGAGGGGCAGAGCCTTCCAGTGGTGTGCTGCCCCGGGCCTGACAATTCCCCAACCAACATCACAGTTGTAGGAGCTGGGACTTCAGAAGAATGAATGACCTGGAACCTGAGCGCCACTATATGTCCCTGGAGATCAGGAGGCTCTCATACTCCCCGAAAGGCCACTTTCTACCTTCCTGGGAGCTGGCAGAGACTTGGGAAGAAAGTGCCACAACCTGGGGGCACCCCCCCAAAACAGCTCCTGGGCAGCTGCACAGTCCTCAGGGTGGTAGCATCCGGCTGAGCACTCTTAAAGGGCAGCCTGAAGGCAGGCGTGTCATGGTACCTGTCTGGCTGTGGGTCCTGTCACTTCATGCTGCACACCCTGGCCCAAGCCTGATAGGAAATGGCAGGGCCTCAGGTCTATCAGCCCTGGCTGTGTCTGCATCCTGGCAGGGCCAGCGCTACATGTCATGCCCTCCCTACATGGCAGTCAAGAGGCTCCGTGTGCCTGTCATGCCTGCCCATGACTGGAAAGCATATCCTGACCACCACTCAGGAAACAGGCCAGTCCTCAGGAATGGTCAGAGGAAGGGACACTAGAACCACCATGCATTCACCCATCAGACAGGCTGCAATGTGTAGTAAGAACACTGGTGCTGCCAGACTGTGGGAACAGGCATGCTTGCACTCCTTCCCAGGCAGCAAGACCACCTGGGCAGAAGTGCCCGGAACATGAAGGGGACACGCCCCCAGGCAGAACAACCCCACTTCTCAATGCTGGGTCAGGCTGAGGGTCCTCATTCACGTGCTCTGAGAGAGGCAAGAGCATTGCCAAGGGGCTGGCAATCCCTCTAACAAACCGAAAAGTCAGACACCTGCTGGAAGGGTGAGCACACAGAGGCGGGAGCGGTGGTCTATCAGGACAACAGCAGCCAGCAGACACCAAGTGCCCCACAGAAGAGACATGGTTGGCCACAATGCCATACGGCACACCAGCACACACCTGCACACAGATGGGGGCCGGCAAAGGCTCAGAGAAGAGCAGGTTGGATGGAAGGAGAGGAGATTCTCGACTCTCTCACTGGTACCTGCATTTATTTAATTTTTTTTTTTTTTTTTTTTTTGGAGTTGGAGTCTCACTCACTCGCCCAGATTGGAGTACAGCGGTCACTCCCGGTCACTGCAGCCTCGACCTGCAGGGCTCCGGCGATCCTTCCGCCTCAGTCTTCCGAGTAGCCGGAACTACAGGTACGCACTACCACGCCCGGCTGATTTTTTTTATTTTATTGTAGAGATGAGGTCTCGCCAAGTTGCCCAGGCGGGTCTCGAACCCGCAGACTCAGGCAATCCACTCACCTCAGCCTCCCAAAGCGCGGGATTACAGGCTGAGCCACCGAGCCCAGATTGGTTTTTAATCCTGGAATTGGACGAGGACATCTGTAGTCCTAACTCCCCAGGAGGCTGAGGCAGGAGGATTGCTGGAGCCCAGAGTTCTGGGCCATAGTCTGTTACGCTGATCAGGTGTCCCTAGTAAGTTTGACATCAGTATGGTGAACTTCTGGGAGTGGGGAACCACTAGGTTGTCTGAGGAGTGAGCTGCCCAGATTGGAAACAGCAGGTGCAAGTCCCATGCTGATCAGTGTCGCAACTGAATCACCACTGCTCTCCAGCCTGGTCTCTGAAATACAGTATTTGAGCAAATCCTGAAATTGCACAAATGGGAAGTGGGCACCACTCCTGAGCCTCCTTTCTTCCTGTGGTGCAACCCTTGCAGGCTTGCTCTATACATGCACACATGCTGGCACTTTTCCAGAATTTGGGGTGTGCTGTGATTACTGCTGCTTCTTGCTCACTGTGGACCCATGTGAGCCTCTGTGCCAGTGAATTCTGGGATGTCCTGTTTCATAGATGAAACAATTTTCCTTAGGTTGAATTACGAAAGCACTATGTTCTTATAATCTTTTTTTTTTTTAATTTGAGTTGAAGTCTCACTTTGTCGCCCAGGCTGGAGTGCGTGGCACACTCACAGCCACCCCAGCGTCGACCTGCTGGGCTCCAGCAATCCTTCTGCCTCAGCCTTCCAAATAGCTGGAACTATAGGAACACGCAACCATGACTGGCTAATTTTTTATTTATTGTAGAGACAAGGTCTCACCACATTGCCCGGGCTGGTCTTGAACCTGCAGGCTCAGGTTCCAGCTACTTGGAAGTCTAAGGCAGAAGGATCACTGGAGCCCAGCAGGTCGAGGCTGCGGTGGCTGGGAGCAGCCACTGCACTCCAGTCTGGGCGACAGAGTGAGACTCCAACTGAAAAAACAACCAACCACAATGGAGCACTGCTTTCACGACCAGAGGGAAAGGTTAAGTGTCCTCTGAGAAACAGGAGGATTCCAGAGAACATCACAGCAGCCACAGGACCCTCAAGCTGGGGGCAGCATCTCCACATGGCTTTGTGGCCCTCTTTCCCTTCCCCAACCTGGGTACCAGCCTGTATTTACCTGGTGAGGGTTCCAATCGCTGTCGAAGATGATCACAGTGTCAGCAGACTGGAGATTCAGCCCGAGCCCCCCAGCCCGTGTGCTGAGCAGGAAGATGAAGTACTCGGAGCCGGGCTCATTGAAGGTCTTCAGCAGCATGCCCCGGTCTTCTGCCTTCGTGGTTCCTAGGCATAGGAGGGTGGGTCAGCAGGAGTCCACAGGGGCAGGAGGAGACAATGGCAAGGGACACCTGCTCCTGAGAACCAATGGACACCCACACTCCCGGGCCAGTTTGGCTCTCCCCACATGTGGCTTTGACTGCAATGGTGAGGGACTGCAATACACAGTGTCACTATGAATGCCACTCCTCCCATCCCAGGACAAAGGTCTACCTGTGCCCCAGGCCAGATATTCAATAGAACAGGAGGGGCTGGAGCATGGGGCCTAGCACCCAGCCATGCCAGGCTACAGTACTACCACCAGCACCACCACTGCCCTCTCTGGTTGCTACCCATACTGTTCTGCGCCCTCACGGATGCTGGCAACACCACTCCCCCAAAATGCATAAGGGGCTCAGAATGGGCAGAAGCGAGCTGCTAGCCACAGCTGGCCCCCACCCTCCACCTTCCTACCACAGATGTTGTTTCACAAAGAGAATCCTCTATTGGCAAGAGCACAGAAGCCTCAGAATGAACAAGGACTCACTTCCCTTCAGGAAGAATCAGTGTCACCCACCACAAAGAGGAGCCAGCAAGAGGCCCATTCAGGACAGCCCAGGACACATACTCCCAGCACTGAGCATGTCATGGGGTGTCTAAGCTCCTTGGACTGCTGCAACTCAGACATAAGGTACCCTGGCAAACCGAGGAGTCCCCTGGTAATAAAATGAAATGGACGGCTTCCTGCTATGGGACACCACATGCCCAGGTCTGTGTGGGAGCTGGATGCCCACCTGGAGCTCAGAGGACAAGCTAGGGCCAACGGGCTGCCGGGTCCCCAGACACCAGCCCTACCCTCACACTCCCCACTCTGACGGGGAAACTCCAACTTTGGGGCATTTCACTCTGCATCTTCCTGCCCCATGACCATGACCGTATGGGCCAGATGGGTGCTGGGCAGAGGGTAGGGTGGCAACATGGACAGGGGAAGCACTCAGGCAGGACAGACGAGGTCACTGGATGGACGAGGCCACTGGATGGAAGAGGCCACTGGAGATGCTGAAGGATGGGTTGGCCTGGCCATATAGACTTGGGCAGGATTTTGGATTTTGGTCTCAGTGCCACGGAGGCCCTGAAGGTGGCAGGTTGGGGAAGACCCATACTCCAGCTGTCCTGGAGAGCATTCTGAGAAGGAGCTGGAGGTCACAGGGGCATGTGGGGCATGTTCTAGGTGAGGGTCTGGATGGATCAGCCCAGCAACCACAGGACTGTGGGCTGTGAAACCGTTGCCACAAGGAGCTCAGCAAGAAATGGAAAAAAAAAATAGAGGGGAAGATGAAACCCACCGAGCCTGCCTGGCCTCACCTCTCCCAAGCTCATGTTTCCAGGAAGCCTCCTGTACTCCCTTAGGCTGACCAAGGGAGGGGTCTGACTCTAGGGTCCTCCTGATCCCATGACTGACAGACCACATGTGCATTGTCGCCATCCTACACAGCCTCTGCCTCCCCAGCTCCGAGGAACCAGAGGGTCCAGGATGGCTGAAAGCCTGCAAGGCACTGCTGCTCTCGCCCTCAGAGGGTCTTTCCCTCCCTCATGCTAGCCACCAAATCCAATTCCAACTTCAGGCCTGACCTGCAACAAGGCTGCGGCCTCCTGGCCGCTGCAAACAACACGTGGCTCACAGTAGCTGAGGCAGAAAACCAGCCAGGGAATCTCTGGGAAGGATGGCCACCTCTGGACTGGGGCCCTGTGCAGGTGGCGGGAGCCTGAGAATGAAGCCCAGATGGAGGAAAGAAAGCATAGCATCATCTGTGCACCTGGATGCAGCTGGGCCTGAAGCAAGCTAACCTCTAGGTGTCAACTGTGTGAGTCCATCAATGCCTTTGTCCTTATGCCACGTGATATGGATTTCTGTCACTTTCAATTAAAGCAGGGCTGCTGGGCACCCCTTCCCTGACGGACTCAGCGTCATAGTGGAGAGAAGGTCAGCCCAGCGTCGGAAGACTAGCGTCAGGAGACCCAGCCTTGGACGCAGACCCAACACCTCCAGGTTCTGAGCTGCCCAGCATGCAGATGGCCTGCCCCCACCGCTGGAACCAGTGCACATGGCTCACCTGCTCTCCTGGGAGCCGTGGGTGACATGACCCTTGATGTAATAAACACCTCACTTGCATCATGTATACTCACCATCGAGCCTGAGGTATTTAAAGCCACGATATGCAAAGTAATCTTCCATGATGGTCATGAGGGAGGTCATCTGGCAGAACAGCAGCACTTTATGGTTGGTGGCTCGGAGTTTGGGAAGAATTCTATCGAGAAGCTCAAATTTACCTGAGGCTCGGTACAAGTCCAGTCTGGCATGTGGAGGGAAGGAGGGAGAAAAGGATGCAGGGTTAAAAACGGCCCCTTCCAGGAGGGTAAAGGTTGGGGGTAGGGCTCCAGGGCACAGAGGTGGCTTCCCAAGCAGACCCCACCCAAGGTTCCAGCAAAGCCATGTCACCCAACTGGAATAAACCCAGCCACCCTGATTAAGATCAGGGAGACATGCTAACTTACTGTCTAACTCGGGTCTTGTGAGAACGAAAGGGGGGCTATTAGTAATATTCCAGGGACAATGGGTGTGATGGGGGCTGCTCTCCCCTCCAGTAGAGAAATGCAGGAGTCAGTGTCCATACTGAGGGAGGGAACCCACACCTGCCAGACTCAGGACTGGGGGACTACACGGCTTCTCTCATTCCCTCCAGCAAAGATCGCTGGTTTACAGATGTGGAAACTGGAGAAGGGGAGTAGGCGCAATGTGATAAGCTGGTGACAAGACAGAATGAGGCCTCAAGTCCAGCTGTGCAGGACCCCATTATGCACTTTGAGGTAGGAAACACACTGAAGAACGTCCCATCCTTCCATTAGGTGTTCCTGCTCCTGCAACTGCCTCACATCCTAGTGGATGTGGTGGCCTCAGCTACAAAAACAGTGTGAGCCAGGCTCTGGGCAATGGTGGAAATCTCGAGGCAGTGCCTGTGCCCAGCACTGGGGTTCACACTTTACAAAGGATACTACAAAAGACGTCCACAGAGGACGCTCTGTCACCTAGGGTGGAGTGCAATGGCCTGATCACTGTAGCCTCCATTTCCTGGGCTCAGGTAATCTTCTTGCCTCAGTCTCCCAAGTAGCTGGGACTTCAGGTATGTGTCACCATGCCTGGCTAACTTTTTTATTTTTGTGGGGAAAAAAGTCTTGCTATGCTGCCCAGGCTGGTCTTGAACTCCTGGGCTCATGTGATACTCCTACCTAGTCCTCCTGAAGTGCTAGGATCACAGGCATGAGCCACTGCACTGGTTGCTCCTGTGTTTTCTACATTTTCTGGCTTTGAATGGGAACAAATATAACAAGAGCAACAAAGTCACCAAACAAGAGCAACACCACCTCCACGTGGCCTGCCTGCCCAGGCCATCCAGTTGGGAAGTTTCTTACCCTTGGACGATGCCACCAGTGAACCCCAAGTGCTCAGAAAAGGACTCCTGCAACAAAAGGAGACAGGTCAGCACCGGGACAGGAATAACTGTTGGCTCCCCCTTTCTCTGGCTGTGCATGCCACACACCTAGCAGACACTGGCAGTGGCCGAGGCCACACACAGATGCAGAACACTTTTCTAGTCCACAGATCTCCCCTCTCTCATGCTCCTCCAGCAAAAGAAAGGCAGTCACAAGATAATACCTAGCAACACCACCGTAAGCAGACACACACAGCGTGGCGCAACAGTCGCCCTCAGTGTGCTGATGTGGAGCCCCGGGGCTGCCTTAGTGGCACCAAGGGGTCTGCAACCACCCTGACACCTTATGCCAGGAAAGACAGATGTGTGTGTGCTTTCCAGAAGCAGAATCCAAATTCTCAAAGGGTGCCATGGCCCAAAAGGGCTCTGAGCCCACATCTCCTTGAAGGGGGAGGCTGCTGGAGGTCCCTGCATCGGAAAAGTCAGGGTCCCTTGGAGAAGACATGGTACAGCCCTCAAGGGCTGCTTCCCTGGGTCTCTGAGGGTGGGTCTTGGGAGGGAATTTCATCTGCAGCGAACACTGCCCTGCACTGTGGGGTCCCTTACATCAGCCACTGGCAAAGGAAATAGAAAGATCTATGGCATTGCCTACGCCAAGGATTAGCCTAGGAGCTCAGCACACACGGGTAGCTCAGAGCCCATCCCCAACATGGAGAGGCCTCGAGCAAGAACAATGCCACTGAGTTCCGGGCTGCTGGGCGTGAGCCTCACCTCAATGTGCTGGAACATGTACGGGTGGTTGCAGATCTTTCTCAGCTGCATGATGGTGTTCATCAGGGTCTTGGTGCCACCTTTGCCCTGGGGAAGCAGATGAGAGTCCCAATGGGCTCTGTCCCTAAGGTGGGATGGGGGTGGGGCAGGCGGTACAAGGAGGGCCTGGAGGTGTCGGAGGAAGGGGGCTTGCAGCACAGCAGCAGGAGTGAGGACACCACACTGGAAGCCCAGAGGTCCCATGGGAACAGACACACATAAGACTGGCAAAGAGCTGAGGCTGAATCCTAATCTCAAAGGATGATGACAGCTTCACCCTAGGTGTCGTGGGAGTCCCTAAAGGGCTTCAGCAAGATGAGCCATGGTGACTCAGGAAGCTTCCTCTGGTTATAAGGTGAGGAGGGATTCAGGTATGCGGGGGTGCTCTGCATTGTTCCATAGCTCAGGTAAGGAGGGGCCCAAATAGAATAGAGGAGGGAATAGGGGACCAGGTCAGAGTCAAGGCGCTGGGGCAGAATGAAGGAATCTGGAACATTCCCTGGAGGACAACTTCAGTCTTGGTGAAGGAGCTGGGATGGGTGCTAACCCCCTCCTCTACCCTAAAACCCCACCATCAACTTAGTAACAAAGGAAGGGGATCAGGGCATCTGCTGCTGAGGCTGCTCTTTCCTGCTGGAAGGTGGCGCTCACGCAGGGCTCTAGCCCTGCGGGGTGAACACTGGGCCCTGGCTCCCAACTGGGCCCTGGCTCCCAACTGAAAAGGAAACCAGTGTCTCACAATCAAAGCAGATGCCATGTAACCCAGGCAGCAGCCCTCACCACCAAGGCTGGTCAGATGCCCTTGAGATCCCACCCAGCCGGGCCTCAACCAGAACCACCACCAAGGAGGCCAAGGCCCTAAGGGTCAGTGTGCCCCACACCCAGACTACCGCCGGTACACTCCTGCCTTGCCACCCAGGTGGGGCATAGGGGAACAGCAGGACCCACCTTCTTGTCCTTCTCAGAGCCATCTGTCAGCAGCACGCCCTTGGCCTGCATGTGCCGGTAGAGCACACGCTGCAGTGCAGACATGTCGCACTTGATGACGTACTCCACCTGCGGGTGCACAGCAACGCTTGCGAGGGGGCCACGCAGCCTGGGCTTCACCCTTCCCAGACCCATCTCTGACCTCCCAGTCCCGCTGAGGCCTGCTGGGCCTAGGATGCTGACTGGGGCACATAGGGGTGATGAGTGGGGCTCGGACTATGGCAGAAGACTAGGGCAGGGATACCAAAGGGGATTTGGGCCAGAAAGGGCAACTTGGCCACCTCCCAGGACCCCTCGAGGTCAGCCAAAAACAAGGGGTAAATACAACTGTAGGGATGACTATGGCCAGGGACCCTGGGCCCTGAGGGCTGCTATGGCTACTGGACCCAGGAGGCAGGCCACGAAAACCCAGAGCCAACTGTGTGGCAGTAGGCCTACCCTGAGCCCACCACCTCCCCAGTCCCTCCTGATGTGGCCAGACAGAACCTGCCCTGGCATCTGGGCCACTGACAGGATGTGAGACTTTGCGCTAACATAATAAACCCAACACCAGCTTCATAGACTTGGCAGATCAGAGTCACTGTGTCCAAGCTGGACTGGCATGGCTGAACTCTGGACTACAGGGAGAGTCTCTGAGCATGCCCACCCCTAGGGACAGCCCTCAACACGATGTTGCATCGTGGCTTCTGCTCAATATGCCATTACCTTCTCAGGCAACTGTGCCTCGACTTCCTTTTTCAGCCGCCGGAGCAGAAAGGGCCGCAGCACTTTGTGGAGACGCCGGATGATGAGAATGGTTTCCTCCTCATTCAGGTCCACCTGGAAACCCAGACATGAAAACCAGGAGTTACCATCAAGGAGGGAGGGAGAATAGAGTCCCTAGCAGCCACCATGCGCTAGGCAACTTCATGCTTTCTGGAGCTCAGCAGGCACCCTTTCTCTGGAAAACGACAAGGATCTGGCTCCCTGCACAGAAGTCCTGGGGCCCAGACCCATAGGTCCCAAGGTACTGTGCACCCCAAGAGGAATGCAACCCGTGTGTGCACGGACCACCTGCACTGCCCAGCCGACGCCAAGGGGCCAGGTTGACACCCATGTGGCTCATGCCAGCGGATTCCGGGGAGGGCCTGCCCCTAGGACTACCACGCTCTCTTGCTCTCACCCTCGCCCTGATCCTCTGCTCAGAGATTGCATTTCTGTCACTCAGGCTGGAGTGCAGGGGCACAATAACAGTCACCACGGCCTCAACCTACTGGGCTCAGGTGATCCTTCTGCCTCAGCCTCCTAAGTAGCTGGAACCACGGGTACGTGCCATTATGCCTGGCTAATATTTTTTTTAATTTACTGTAGATATGAGGCTCCGCCAAGTTGCCCAGGCTGGTCTCGAACCCGTGGGCTCAGGCAAACCTCTCATCTGGGTCTTCCAAAGTTCTGGGATTATAGGCGTGAGCCACCACACCTGGCACGTTTTTTAAAATTTAAAAAGGTAGAGGAAAATAAGACAACAAACAAAAAGTCTGAATGCTTCTCCTCTTGTTCCCCTGATCATCCCTTGTGACCTTCTGCTCTGCCCAAAAGGTGATGCCACTGCAGCATCTGCTCCCAGCTCAGGGCAGGGGGTTCTGGGAGTCTCAAATCTCAGGGCTAGTCTGTCATAGACTCTGGGCATGGCCTCGCTTTCTCCCACAAAAGGGCCTTGACTGGCACCAGGGAGGCGGGGACCTTGCAATGAGGTCAGAGCCCACATCCGTGGTGGGAAGGCCGAGCTGCTCTGCGCCTTCTACGGAAAACCTCATGGTGAGAATGGGGGTGGGCCTGGTGCCTTGGGCAGGGCACTCTGAGGCAGCCTCTGCAGCTCTGCCTGCATCATCAAGCTCTGGCTGTATGACTCCCTCAACAAAAAAACATGGCTTGCCCAGCCAACATGCCTCGACTATCAACAGCATGAGAGGCACCGGGTTCAATACACAGAGCTGGCCTGGAGACACCCATCACCAAGAAAGACCTGCCCAACAGCTGACATGCCACAGTTGAGCTTTCAGGCCACCACCACCACCACCTTTGGCCCCCATACATCGAGACACACCAGCCACAGCACTCCTTGAAAACATAAACACACAACCCATGTGGATCCTTTTAACTGGAAACTTCTAAGCTTCCTGCTGACCCTCAGGGTAAGATCTGAAGCCCCTAATGGGACCTCCACAACACTGGGGCCCTCCAGTTGCATTCTTCAAGCCTTGCTGGCTCCATGGCTACCTCAGGGCCATGTACTTCGCTGTCCCCTGTGCCAGACACAGGGTCACGGAAGCCCCGGGCAATCCTGGGAGTCTACCACCACGACTTCCACCCTTCCCCTGGGCCTGGCAGCTGCCCTGGCCTTGGGAACCAGACTGCCTTGCCCCCCATAGACATGGGCCCTCATAGACACCCAGGCAGGACCCGCCCATTGGGGGGTGGACACTCGACACACTGACCAAGAAAAGCAGCTGCAACCAGAGCCGCCAACACCCACCTTCTCTCCGGTCATGGCAAAGGGTGCGTTGAACCACTGCTCGAAGGTGCTGCAGCTCTTGAAGATGGTGGGCAACAGGAAGTTAAGCAGCGCCCAGAGCTCAGGCAGCTTGTTCTGCAGTGGCGTGCCTGTCAGAAGCAAGCGGCGCGGGGCAACGTAGTGCGTGTTGAGCACCTGTGTCAGTTTGCAGTGATGGTTCTTCATGCGGTGGCCCTCGTCTACGATCATGTACTTCCAGCGGATCTACGGGTCCGAGAGGGATGGTCAGGGAGGGGAGGCAGCAGGGCTGATGCAAGGAGGGGGTCCCATTCCACGTCATCAGCCCAGAAGGCTCCAGGGAGGGCACAGCCAAGAGGAAACTGTGGTTTGCCGTCACCCAAGCAGGAGTGACTCCCCAAGCTAGAGCTACATGCAGCCTCTACCAAGCCTGAGGTCAAATGCCTCAGTGATGGGAGAAATGCTTGTGACCCTGCAAGGTGCAGAAAAGTACTGGGGCTTTTCACAAAAACAATACCTGCTCATCTACAGCACAGAAGCGTGCCCACACCCTGTAGTAGGAGACATAGCTCACTGACTGGAAGGCTTGCCCCGGGGTTGAGGGAGAGTATCAAGGAGACTGGGATAGTGACAGCACACATCCCATGACTAGTCTGTGCACTCTAAGGCTGGCAATCGGCACAGGTGGGCTCAACATGTGATTCCCATGGGACAGGAGCCATGCCACTGCACCCTCTCAGCCCCTGGCCACTCCCTTGGCTGCTCCCCAGAGCCCATAACTGGCTACATGTGAGAAGGACGTGGGCTACATGCCGGGTGTCTACAGATGAGAGCCCCAGGTTTACACTTTGGTTTGAGTCTCCATGGGACCACAGGGGTGACCAGAGGCCTTCTGGGAACATGGAGGCCTGAGAGGGCAGTGCACACAAGGTGCCTAGTATAAACAAGGCTGTGCCTGTCGGGAGGGTGCAGCAGCATCTTCCAGGAGGAACAAGCCCATTGCAAGGCACCAATTCAACTGAATCGCAGTTGGGTAAACACCGGCTCTTCAGGGCCCAGTTCTCGGCATGGAACTGGTCGGGCTTTGGCCAAATTGAGTAAGCCAGAGAAGAGGCCCCTACAGTACAAGCCTGAGGCAAAGGCCTGCATGCCTCAGTTTCCTAGGCTGTTGGCTCAGGATGCACAGAAAGACCTGACACAAAGTCAGCCACACACTGAGAGCTTCGGTGACAAGGAAACAGCCCTCCGTCCCTGGTCAGAAACCTTACTGTGCAACACTCACAACACAGGACCGTTAGGGGTGAGGACAGGTATGTCTTCAGCTTTAGCTCTGCTGAGCCCAGGACACTGAGGATTCTGCAGGCAGGGAAAGGGGTGTGTTTTACATTCGGGCCACAGTAGGTTCTCAGTGACTGCTGACGCCTGTGCTGGAGCTGCCTCATAGCCTCCCTTGAAGAGGCTCCCAGCCTGTACAGCCCTCATTGATGCCTTAACCCAATAGCCCAAGGCCGACGAGTCACACAGCACCTCATCAGAGTGATCAGGCCTCCAGTGCTCCCCCAAACTGAATTTTCTCTAGGGGTCTGTGATAGGAAGGTCCCCAGGGAGGGAAGGCCAAGATGACTAGAGACAGGAGGACACAAGACCAGTGGGCCACAATGTGCAAGGATGCAGCAGGTGGGTAAGGAGACACTGCAGGTGGTAAGACTCTGTGAACAGGAGTTTGAGAAGCTGGTGCCTGTGCTGCAAAGACAGACCCGCCCAGGTCACCCTTGGGACCACCAGCAAGGCAAACTCAGGGCTGCCCAACCTGGGTCTCCCTGCAGGGCAGCTTGTCTCTGATGCATATGTAGATGGCTCACTGGGAAGTCACTTGCAGGGTGCTTAACAGAAGACAGGCAGTGTAACACACGTGACAATCACAGCCAGGCAGCAACAGCCCCAGCCTGGTGGGCTCTGTACAGGACATGATACCTTGGCGAGGATATGCTTGTCCTTGATGATGTACTCATACGTGGTCAGTAGGACATTGAACTTCCCGCTCCGCAGTTGGGGGACAAAGGCCCGTCTTGCCGCCGGGGAGCCCTGGAGGGAAATGGGACACAAGGCTCAACCTTGACAAGGCAGCCAGGTGATGCCTTGCCCAGGGACAAAGTGAGGGGGGACGTCCCAGCCACAGGTGGCTTGTAGAGGAGCTGGGCAAGCCCATCCTGGCGCCATCACGCAGGGCGGCAACTCAGGGAGAGGAGGATGGGCCGAGGTGCCCTGGGCCCTCAGGGACAGCCACCTACACTGCTACATTCCTGAGGCCACAGCCCTCCTCTCTCCAGGTTCCCACCTCAGGTCCCCCAGCTGGCAATCCTGTCTCCTCCCCAATGTACAAATCTGCTCTGTCCCCCCAGTACCAAATCCCCAACACATGCGCCTGGGGTCCCAGGATGTGAGCATATGCTGGATCCAGGCTCACATTCCAGATAGACCGAGCTTTGTGGGGTGTAACTGCTCCTGCCAGAAGAACTAAGCATGACCCCTCCCACCACCAAGTACCCTCTCCTCTCTTGGCCCATTCCCTCTGCCTAGACCCCTACTCCCTGCTACGGGGCTGAGAGTCTCACAGCACTGGGGGAAGAGCCTGGATAAGGGAGCCTGGCAGCCAGGGATGGACCAGGCACTGCCACTCACTAGCTGTTTGGGGCCCCCTGGCTTCAGTTTTCCCCACCAGGACAACAGGCCCAATTACATTTCCTCTTCACAGGGTGCTGGTGAGTAGAACGTAACTCAGCGCAGGCTGGCACAGGGCCCATGTCACCCCAGTGTACCCCACATAGCAGCAATGGTGCAGACTCACTAAGTCCTCATACACGAATGGGTTTTTAATCGAAGCTCAGGTGAGAACAATGACATGTGCTAATTTCATCAGCAAATGCATGGACGTCACCATATTTCACAAACAAGTCCATACTGCATTTTTAAAAACAAACATCACCCCAGAATAAATATGTGATCCCGAACTACAGTAACACTGAGTTCTCATGGGTCTAAAATAAATGCACATGAAAGCACCAACCATGAGTTCAGGTTGATCTCCTTTCTCTACTGCCTATCTCCCATACTCCCACACTGCCCACACCACATCCCTCAGAGTAAAAGGAAACCTCCTGGGCCATGACGTACCTTGTAGGACACCTTCACCACTGAGGGGGCCCACTTATCGAACTCGTATGCCCAGTTTGACAGCGTTCTGATGGGACAAGAAAGTGAGAGTCAAGTTCAAACCCACGGTCATTGGATGCCATGAGGGTTAAGAGGGCTGCCTCCCATGCTGGGAACCCAAATGAAATGATGGACACAGTACAGTCATCTTGTGCCATAAGGTAGGAATCCTGAGAGCAGGAGGTCCCTGGTGGCCTCTTGGAGCCTCTGCCTTTGGGCCTGCTCTAGGTGGCCTGGCTCTAGCCTTCCCTTACTTAGGACCACAAAAGCTTGTAGGCTCAGTGGCTGAGGCCAGTTTTGACCACAGGGGAGTGATGAGGGACAGGCAGGGCACTGAGAAAGAAGCCAAGGGCTGAAGGGGTAGAAAGCATCTAAGGGGGGAGGGGAGGGGGAAGGAGCCAGGAGGGACGGTCAGGAGGAGAGTGAGGAGGCAGGTTGGGGAAACACAGCTAACTGAAAGCAGACAAGCAGCCAGCTCTGGCAGGTGGGAAGGGATGGCTGGAGGCCTGTATACCAAAAACGTTCCCTCAAGAAGAGGTAGGTCTTTCAGCCTGGAGATATCCTTCACAGAGTAGACACTTGCTCGGGGGGGGGGGATCCCTGAGTGGAGTGGCTGCAGCCCCAGCCACCTCACTGAAGGGCGTGGGGAAGCAGCTGACCTAAGTCACCACGGGTGTGGTTTTGTGACTAGAGTTTGGAGGCCTGCACCCCAGAGGGGAAAGCTGTTTCTCGGGGGGGCATGGGTCACCTGCTGTGAAACTGTGTCCATGTGTTCTGGGAAGAGACACGTGAGCAGAGCAAGAGCACCAGAAGGAACCTACAGTCCATGTGGAGCTGCAGACAATGGTGTCAACCATGTTTAGCTTAACATGGACAGGCAACTGGACACAGAAGGAATCTGAGAAGTATGCAGACATCACAGCTTAACACGGACATAGACGATCAGACACACAAGTCATCTGAGACGCACATACATGCACGGTGCACACAGACAGGCACTTCCCAGCATGTCCACTGAGAACACAGAAGCAATGCTAGCCCAGAAGCAATGGGCATGACCAGCACCAATTCTTTAAAAGGGAACCCAGCCGGGCTCGGTGGCTCAGCCTATAATCCCGCGCCTTTGAGAGGCTGAGGTGAGTGGATTGCCTGAGCCCACGGGTTGGAGACCTGCCTGGGCGGCGAGACCTCATCTCTACAATAAGTCAAAAAAAATCAGCCGGGCGTGGTAGCGCATGCCTGTAATTCCGGCTTCTTGGAAGGCTGAGGCGGAAGGACTGCTGGAGGCCAGCAGGTCGAGGCTGCGGTGGCTGGGGGCGGCCACTGCACTCCAGTCTGGGCGACAGAGTGAGACTCCAACTCAAAATAAATAAATAAATAAATAAAATAAAATAAAATAAAATAAAATAAAAGGGAACCCAGGCTCCTTGGGGAAATGGTTGATTCCAGGGCAGGCAGGAAATGGATACGATGAGCCTGGGGCATCTCTTGGTGCCACAAAGCCAGAAAGTCCTCAAAACCCCACATGATGGGGTGCATCAACGGTACAGAGGAGCCAACTGAAAGCGCCCACTGCCCAGAGCTGGAATGATCTGAGCAACAGGATAGAACAACCAGAGCAATGGATCGTCCAAAGCAGGAAATACACATCCAGGTTGGGTGTGGAGGCTCACACTTATAATCCTAGCACTTTGGGAGGCCAAGGCAGGAGGTTCACTTGAGCCAAGGAGTTCAAGACCAGCCTGGGCAACATAGTAAGACTTCTCTACAAAAAAATAAAAAATAGTCAGACATGGTGGAGTGCACCTGTAGCCCCAGCTACAGGCTGAGGCAGGAGGATCACTTGAGCCCAAGAGTGAGCTGTGATGGTGCCACTGCACTCCCAATTAGGTGACAGATTAAGACTCCAACACCAAAAAGAAATAGAAAAACAGAACCTACCCCTGAGCCCATGCTAATGTAAACACATGCTGAATACATATCTAAGTGGGAGAAAAGACACAAATCTTTCAGGGAAGAAGATTCTAAGCAGTGGTTATACACACTCCCCTTGAGAAGGTGCCTCCCTCCCACCCCTGCACATGGGCTGAGCTTGGTGACTTTCACCCAGGACTGGATGTGAGGAAAAGGTCCTTCATCTCTGCAGTCTTCCTGCCCAAACCCTTCACCACAGTCGAACCAAGAGACTGAGGAGCATCCGGCTAAGCATCCGGCTAAATCCCTGCCAAGTTCTCCTAAAAACTGTCAAGGTCATCACAGCTAGGGAGAGCGTGAGGAACTGTCATTGACCAGAGAAGCCTGTGGCGACGTGACCACTGAATGTAACATGGGAAACTGAAACAGAAAACAGACACCAGAGGAAGCATGTCTAAAGCCTGGAGTTGGTGAACAGTCACGTGCCAGTGCTGGTTTCCTGGCAGCAACACGAGACCCCAGTAATCACGTCAGATGCTGACAAAAGGGAGCTAGGGGAGGAATATCGGCGCCCTACGCAACGTTTTTCTGACCTTTCTGTAAGGCTCCAACAACCACAACAGGGATGGGACATACCAAAAGGACAGGGGGATCCGCCTGAGGGGCCTCCCAGGCCAAATCTGGGACAATTTAAGTAACAAAAGAAATATGTGTTTGTAAATAGTGTTAGTGTCCATGAGCCCACACTGATACAAACAAACAGGCACAAGGCCAGCTCTGCCTAATGGTGGAAATGCAACTGACACGTAGGGAAGAAACAACCATGTTTGGCAACTGCCCGAAAACTATCAATTTGGGCAACACTTTTCTGACTGCTGCCATAGTTGGGATGCCTATCCTCTCCACACGTCATGTTGAAACAAAGCACCCAGGTCACTCAGGAATAGCCGGTGCCGTGCTCACAGCATTGAGCTGTTGCTCCGTGAGTTCCCACTATTTAACGGAACCCGCTCCCCACTTCCTCTCCATGCGACCTCTACACACGGCTCCCCTTCCCCCGGAACTGTAACCAGCTAGAGACCCTTGGCCAGACACCCATTCTTCCAGCCAACAGAACTGAGAGCCAAATACACCATTCTTCTTTATAAATTAACCAGCCTCAGGAATTTCTTTACAGCAGATGCTGCCACTGCTGGGGAACACAGGAAGAGAAATGGGATGGTCACAGTTCCCACGTGCCTTGCCATGAGATAGGTATTCGTTACAAAGCGTAACTCTTAGGTTAGGTCTGCAGTGGGACAGCAGCAGGCGTCTTGCACAAGAGACCAGAGCTCACCTCCCTGGTATGCAGCCTGCAGCACCTTGGGCCTCTCGCTAAGGCTCATGGAGAAGGACATAGCATCACTCCAGAGTCACATCAGACAAATTTAAACTGAGGGACTGTCAGTCAATACTCCACCAGAACTGAAAGGTGTCAAGCTCGCCAAGGACAAGATGAAACAGGGAACTATCACAGACACGTCACCCAAGCATGGCAGCTACAGTGTGGAATCTCGGGTCAGAAAAAGGCCACTGGTGGAAAAGTTGCAAGATTTGTTAAGATCTCTAGTTCACAAAGAGTATTTAATCGATGCTGTTCTCTTAGTTTTCATAACTGCCCTGGTTCAGGAAAAAACTGAGAAGATGGATGAGAGGTATATATTGATTCTCTACACTAATCCTCCAATATTCTATAAATCTGAGATCGTTTCAAAGTACAAAGTCTGAAAAAAAAATTTAAGCCAAGGATATGGCTGCAGAACAGTCCCTCAGAGAGCAGTTATGTTAGAGGTGGTGGTTTGAGAAGTTCAAAGTGAACGGAGGTTGGGAGGGCTGCAGCCCAGCAAGTGTCAGCCTGTATGGGAAAGAACAAGGCAGAGCAGGGAGGGGAGACAGAAGGAGCTGGAGAGAATCACCTCGGAGGGGAAGACAGAGCTTGGCATGTGACAGAAAGAAGCAGTGGGGCCTGACCAGAGGGGCATGAGAATACTGGCTGCTCTGTGGAGAGGGAAGACCTGCCCTCTCAGCAGCCTATTTACCTCACCACAAAGGAAGCAAGGAAACAGAAGACATAGCTCTGGGCAAACTCAGGACTCTGGGTCCCCCAGCTTCCTCTGAGCCTCCCTGGAGTGGTCAGGATGCCAGTCCCCTCTTATAGGTGTGTGGACCAGGGACTCAGAGTCTAACGGACAGAAGGGCAACCTCTGGTGGAGCTAGGGCATGGAAACACAACTTGCCAGCCTAGCCTACCACTGAATCCAGGCTGGCGTGGTCCTAGTGAGCGCCTAGACAGAGAAGGGGCTACACTGAAGGGATGGGCCAGGTCATATGCAGAGCCCTGGACAATCAGAACAAGCCCAGGGCAGCAATTGACCAGGTGCCAGACAGGTGACCAGAGATGGGCCACTAAGAGCCAGCCCTGGGGCTTCTGAGAAGACTGGGAGGCAAGCAAGCCTTTCTGAGGCTGGAGCTGGGGCAGATTGCTTGGTGGGCAGGCTCTCGGCCTGCTGGGAGCAAGAGGCCAGTGTGAGTGAGAGAGTAAGCCTCCACAGGTCACCCCTGGGGTGTCCAGGTCCTGCCACGCCTGAGCAGCTGTGCCAAGCTGGTATGAAACTGAGGGCTCTGGTTCCCCAGCAGGGTTGCACGACAAGGGAGGAGAGACTGCTCAAGGAGCTGCTAGTGGCTGGCCCTACTCTTCTAGTGAGAGGTTCTGCCTCCCAAGACTCCTGCGTGTAGACTTTGCTGGCTGTGGGGCTTGCAGACAAGGACATCCTGGGAGAGTAGCCCCCACGCTCTACCCCTGACCCAGAGGCAGGCTGTCAGGGGCCAAGTTGTACCCTTTCACCCTGTCAAGGCTCCCGTTACAGTCCTGGTGCCAGCACCTCAGGATGTGACCGTACTTGGAGACAGGGCCATCACAGAGACAATTACATTAAAACAAGGCCATCAGGATGGGCCCTACACAATCTGACAGGTCCTTATAAGAAAAGGAGATGGGTCATGGGCACACAGACAACAACCACATGGAGACACAGGGAAGGCAGTAGCTGGTGGCCAAGGAGCAAGGGCAAGGAAGGAAGCAACTCCACAGACAGCCCGATCCCAGACTTCTGGCCTCCAGGAAAATACATTTCTGTTTCTTAAGCCCCTCGCCTGTGACAATGTAGGAACTAACGTAGGAGCATACAAGGGGTTTGGGTGCTGCCAACGCCAGGCAGCAGGTCCTTCAGTCCCACATGCTGGCACTCACGAGAGAGGCACGATGATGAGGAACGGCCCGTTGATGCGCTTGTGCTCCATGAGATACGTGATGAGCGCAATGGTCTGGATGGTCTTGCCCAGGCCCATCTCATCAGCCAGGATGCCATTCAGGTTGTTGTTGTACAGGGACACCAGCCACTCCAGGCCTTTGATCTGCAGGGACACATGTGGCCACACAAGAAGGAAGCCCAGGCTGAACCCTGACCCCTGTGTTTCAGAGGCCTGAGTGCCGCCAGCCACGAGTTCTGCCACGGATGAATCCCTCCCTCGGCACCCTTTCCCCAGTCTTCTGCTCTGAGCCAACCTGAGCCTGTATAACTTAGCCTTGTCCTCAGCAAAAATGTCCATGAAATCACAGGGGCTGTGCTAACAGCATACATATGGACAATGCCTTTGCCTGGTGCACACCTGGACAGTCAGGACCTAAATGCCACCTGGTACTGCCTGACACTGCCCCACACGGCAGGCCCAGAGAAACCTGCCCACATCCTATGTCACTTGGCTTCAGGAACCCATGAGGGCTCCAAGGAACTGGTGATGAGGCCACCACAGGACTAAAGACCACCTGAACACTACCTCCAGACTAAGGGAGGGCTCCCAGAGCATGGAAGCTTTCTGAAATGCAGGCATTAAAGACTGCTTTCAAATGGAAGCTCACGTTATAAACTGAACTGAGAAACTTTTCCTAACAGGTTGAGGAAGTAAGCACTGGCCAAGTCCTCATTCTTCCTCCAGAAGGCTTCACCGGCCCTGGCCTAGCCTCTGTAGAAGCTGACATTGGCATGGAAGGTCTGAAAGTTCCCTCAACGAAAGCTGGGACAGGGCTCACAACAGATGGAGGATCAGGGAGACTTGATCTCTGGTTGGAATTTACAGCAGTTTCCTTCTGGGACTTCACAGATGAGGGTGGGATGTGGGGCCATGGTAAAAAATGGTTCTCTTCCAAGCAGCAACGCTCCATGCCAATCCTGAGCAGACCCTGAGGAAAAGCTTCCCGCCACACTCTTGTTGCCCTCACAGAGCACCTACTCCTCATTCCCAGATGGAAGGGCTGTGTCCAGGCTGCTGGCTCCAGTAAAACTTGCCTCACACCAGAGCTCCAGACAACATATCAGGAGCAGATGCAGGCCCAGACTTGGGTTCAAGTCCTGGCTCAGCCACTCCCGAGCTGTGTGATTTTCAGGCACTGCTGTACGTCTCTGCTCCTCTGCAAAGCCATCAGTATACAAATCACTCCTATGCTGCTGGGCACATGTGGCACCCAGCACCTCCTGATTTACAGCAGGTACATTTCCTCCTGACAGCTAATCCACCAGATCACGTCTCTGCTTTAGAGATGAGAAAACCGAGGCTCAGAGGAAAAGAGTGAGTTGTCCAAAAACAAAAAGTAGAATCTGAAATCAGGTCTGCCCATTGCCAGCAGCCCCCACAACCTGACAAAACCACCACTGAGGCTGCTAGGCAACAGCAGCCTCCCTGCCTCCCCGTGCTCCACCTGGTACTGCTTGAGGACACCGTTGACCATCAGTGCTGACTGCTTGTCCACTCTCTCAGTGACAGCGTGGGCCACAGCGTAGTAGGACTGCAGGCCACGTGCGAGGGCCTGGGACACGCCGTACTCATCATCCACATCTTGCTTGGCATTCCTGTGAAGGAGATGGAAGCGCTGAGTGAGGACATGTGTTCCCCTTTGTGGCAATGTGCTCTGGATACGAGCTCTGTGGAGTGGCCCTTTCTGCCCAGTGACAGTGGCCAGAGCCGTAAGATACCCAGGAATGTAGCCAGGCAGTGTATGGCCAGCCAAGGCAGCCACCATGCATCCCTGGGGGACCAAGATGGGACTGCTGTGGGTTAGTACTATGACACCTCCACAAAACAGACATGCTGTCACTTGTCACACCATGGAAAGAGGCACTGCTTCTAGCTAGAGCTGATCACAGGACCTACCACTTCTAGCGAGGTTTCACAGGCCTCAAATGAGAATAAGCACACATTAAGCAGCCTCACACGAAATTATTAATACGCTCATAACTTAGGATCCGATCTCAATTCTTTTTTTCTTAAAAAGTGACTTGAAATCATCACATTTATTAACATGCCAGCTATATATGATCTGACTTGTTTACTAATGCCGTGCTTTATGTCTTTATGGTCTTACAGACTGTTCAGAGGGACTGTGTCTTCTCAGCTAAGAGGGGTTTTATCCCCATGTGCTTCTTCTGTTGATTTCCAAGTATTCCATTTTTGTCCTAGTGGCTACCTTAATATTGAGGGCTCATGTGACACCCTCAAGCCTTTTTCTAACAGTATCCATTAACTTCTCACCATAAGCAAGGGCGAAAATTAGCATTCTTTGTAATATGTTTACAAAAGCAAAGGAGAATTAACCCAGTCACCCACCCCAGGGGACAGGCTATGTCAACGAAAACAGAACACATGACATGACACGGTATGACACGGCCCACTGTGGACCAGAATGAGGACACTCTGCACACAGTCACAGGATCACCTCCAAGAGATGGCGGTGAAAATAACAAGATATACACAGTGTACCAATACACACATGCAAATAAAAAGGAAACAAATAGGCCAGACAAGATAGCTCATGCCTGTAATCCCAGTACTTTGGGAGGCTGAGGTGGGAGAATCACTTGAGCCCAGGCGTTCGAGACCAGCCAGGACAACATAGAGACTTCATCTCAAAAAAAAAAAGTTTTCAATAAATATATAATATTTAAAAGATAAAAAGGCCAGCTCAGGCAATTTGGCAAGACCTCATCTCTACAATAAATCAAAAAAATTAGCCAGACGTGGTAGCTCACACCTGTAGTTTCTGCTACTTGGAAGGCTAAGGTGGAAAGATCACCTGAGCCCAGGAGGTCAACAATGGGGTGGCCATGAGTGTGCCACTGCACTCCAGCCTGGGTGACAGGGTGAAACTCCAACTCAAAAAAAAAAAAAATTAAATTAATTAAATAAAAAGGCAAAAATTGACACGTTTCACTTGTTAATGCAGACTGTCTCTGGAAGATGGCCCACAACTGGAAAGTCCCCCTGAGGAAAGCACACAGGAGGGAGCTGGGAGCTCAGCTCCAGGATAAAAAGGCTTTGGCTGTTCCCCCAGCTGTACCCCTACAAGCACACGAAGAACCCTGAGAACACATGTCCTGCAGAAAAATCCCTAAAAATCAATGAAGTTTAAAAAAAGTGAACTTGGTCTCTGTGGTCCCACAGTGGTGGCTGGCAGGACAGTGGAGCACATGTCTAGGGATAGGCTGGATTCCAGCCCCTCCCACCACATCAGGACCCCTTACTCAATGATGTGCCGTGCATCCACCTCAGAGACGTCATCACTGTCTGGATCTGGAATCTTCTTCTTTTCTTCCACGGGCAGGGTGGGAGGCTGCGTGGGCTGTGGCTGCTCCTCCTCTTCCTCCTACGGAGAGACAAGCCCATGATCCCTCGGTTCATCCCACAGATGGAGCACAGGTCTCCCTCGGGGAGAATGTAATTTCAGAAGCAAGTGATGTTCTCACAGCCCTCACTCCCTCTTCCTATCCCAGAATGCATGATGCCTCTCTCACTGACACCTTCCTTTTTAAATGTTTAATCAACTTATTTTTTAAGAGAATGCTATGTTGCCCATACTGGACTCAAACTTTTGGGCTCACGTGATCCTCCCACCTCAGATTCCTACGTAGCTGGGAGTATAGGTACATGCCACTATGCTCAGTTACATCTTCTTTTAAATCTCAGTAAGTGGCCAGGTTCGATGGCTCAGCCTGTAATCCTAGCACTTTGGGAAGCCGAGGTGAGTGGATTACCTGAGCCCGCGGGTTCAAGACCAGCCATGGCAACTTGGCAAGATCTCATCTCTACAATAAATCAAAAAATTAGCTGGGCGTCGTAGCACACGCCTGTAGTTCTGGCTACTTGGAAAGCTGAGGCAGAAGGATCGCCGGCACCCAGGTCAACACTGGGGTGGTCGTGAGCATGCCACTGCACTCCAGCCTGGGCAATGGAGTGAGACTCCAACTCAAAAAAAAAAAAAAAACAACAACAAAACAAAAAAACAAAAAAACTTCAGTAAGTTTTGTTTTGTTTTGTTCCTACCACAGATTCCTGACACTTCTTTTTAAGGCATCTAAGAGCATTTTGCACTTTTCTTGCTATTAGAAGTAAACTCCATATCCCTTCCATTCCATCTACTCTTTGCTGAACTTACTCAAGCAGTTTTCCAGTTGATTTAGTTCTCTTGAGTTTCTCAGATATTAGACATATCGGCAGCTTTCAGTATCTACTGCTTGTAGTTCACATTCAGCTTTACTGACATGCCTCAAACATCTAAATGTGTCTAACAATACTGGTAACAACTGGCAGTTTTGTTTGCTCAGTGTTTTCTATAAATGTGTAATTTACATATGAGCACTGTTTCATTAAGGGGCTTTTCAGCATCTACTGAGTAGATGATACTGGGATTTTGCATGACAAATGGATAAAATATACAGGAACACATTTCCCAATATTATACCATTCTTGTATTCCTGTATAATTCATACAATACACCACAGTGGATTATTTTCCTTATTTATACTGGAACTGCCACAAAGCTTTAGAAAATATTTTGCAATTAACCTGTTAAATAATTCCAATCAAAATCTAGAGGGATTTCCCTTGGATCAACAAAATGATTTATAGATTACTTGTAAGCCAACATTTTGGTCAAAAAAATCATAGCTGGCACACTTATCCTAGAATTCAGAAGAAGGACTTCTGGCAAAATCCAAGTGAGGAGGTTGGCAAATTCTTTTCCCAAAAAGTGACTATAAAGCTGAAAAAAATGGGCAGAGGTGTCCATTTCAGAGCTCTGCAAGTTGATCAAAGGTATACTATAGTCTAAGAAGCATTAAACCTAGAAAAACTGCTGAACTGTGGGTGAAAAGAGTGGAAGTTTGTAGTGTTTTTTACTTGGGGCCGGTTCCACCACTCCCGCCTTCTAGCTTCATCAACAGGAAAGGCCCTGCTGGGTTATGTCATGAGACATGGCAGTATGGTTGTGGGGACAGGGTCACTTGCAACAGGGAGTAATGCCCACATCCAGTGGCACTGGTGGTGGCAGTGAGGATCTCAGCCATGGTTTACTGAATGAGGCTGCACACGAGCTCAGAGAAGACACCAAGAAGCACAGCAGAATGTGAAACCCAGGGAGAACTTGAACATGGCCCAAGCATGGAATGTGCACCCTATACACACTGACCGACTGTGGGAGACAAAAGGCAGCTGGTTCAGAGCCTTTAGGCGCAATCTGTGCTCAGTCACTGGATGACCACAGAGTTATAAAGAGCTTATTGCCTGCTCCCAGGGAGCCAAGACCAAAAGTTAAGAATAAATAAAAAAGTAATAAGCTGAGCAGAGACAGCACACACCACAGGGAAACGAGAATTCATATATTTTAGCCCAGGGTAGTTATCAAACAGATAAACACAACATCACCACTAGAAATAAATAAACACACTAGCCCTCTAGAAGTAGAAGTCAGAATCCACAGTGGCTACAATAGCTACAACTAAACATTAAAAGGCAAGCAGAGCTGGGCACAGTGGCTCACATCTGCAATCCTAGCACTTTGGGAGGTGGAGGCAAGAGGATTGTCTGAGCCCAGGGGTTCAAGACCAGCCTGGGCAACTTGGTGAGACCTCATCTCCACGACAAATTAAAAAATTAGCTGGACGTGGTGGCACGTGCCTGTGGTTCCAGCTACTAGAAAGGCTGAGGTGAAAAGATCACCTGAGTCCAGCAGGTCGAGGCTGCAGTGGCCCTGAGTGTGCCACTGCACTTCAGCCTGCAACAGAGTGAGACTGATTAAAAAGAAAAGCAGAAATAGGAGAGAATGATATACACTTAGGAAAAAAAAATGAGTCTATTGGCTCTGTTCCCTGATGTTGAAATTAGCATACATAGTCTTTGAAGCAGCTATAATTATAAATATGTTCAAAGCTATTATAAATATGTTCACGAACTAAGGGAAATCATGTTTAATTTAAGCACGATGAATCAACAAATACAGAGTCCCAATAAAATGCAGAAATTATAAACTTCCCAATTTTGATGAAAAACATAAAACTACCAGAAAAGCAGAACAGCAAGGAGAAAAATACTAAGAGATAAGACATTTCAGTCAAACTGCTAAAACCCAAGACAAACAGAAAATCTGAAGAGCAGAAACAGAAAAAGAACCATCAAGTAAAGAGGAGCAATAATACAAACAGTGGCTAAATTCTTATCTGAAACAAGATTGGCAAGTAATGGAAAGAGAAGTATGAAGTGCTGAAAGACCAAAAAAAAAAAAAAAAGCTGCCAACTAAGAATTCTATGTCCAGCTAAATTATCCCTCTAAAATGAAAGCTAAAGAAATCCATTCCCAGATGCAAACAGACTGAATCTGTTGCCAGCACATATGACTTAAAGAAATGCAATAAAAGAAGTCTTTCAAGCAGAGAAAGGACATGAAAGCAGACAATGACTCAAATCCACAAGAAGAAATAAAGAAAAGGATGAAACATGGTGGCTCACACCCAAACTCCCAGCACTTTGGGAGGCCAAAATGGGAGGATCACTTGAGACCAGGAGTTGGAGACCAGCCTGGGTAACATAGTGAGATTTCATCTCTATAAAAAAACAAAAAATAAGCCGGGCATGGTAGCATGGTGGTCTCAGTTACGCAGGAGGCTGAGGCAGAAAGATCACCTGAGTCCAGGATTTGGAGGCTGTGGTGGGCTGTGATCATGTCACTGCACTCCAGCCGGAGTGACACAGACCTCAACTCAAAAAATACACTATAAATATATTTCCCTTATTTCTTCTCTGCCAACATCTTTAAAGAGCTGAGTATCACATGTTCTCACTCATAAGTGGCCCTTGAACAACTACCATATTACTGTAGGAAAGGGATTGAAAGTAGCGGGAAACTGTGGGAAGGGGGTGGGGGTGATAGCTGGGATTGAAAGTACTCGATATCCACCTGGGGAAGGGGAAGCACACCTCATCAATTAGGGTACTTGCACAATAAACATTTGTATACCTAACCCTGAAATGTACCCCACAATTTCAAAGTCTGTCTCTTTTAATAAAAATTAAGAGGGGAAAAAAAAGCAGCACTGGAATCTAAAAATAAAATAAAATTGTAAGACTCTATAAGGCATTAATTATAAGACTGTACAGTAGGTTTTAGCATACAGAGGTAACACATGTGACAATATCCGCATAAAGGAACAGGAGGAAATGGAGCTATGCTAGAGCAAACTTCCTACTTTTTACTGAATTAACATTAATCTCACAGACACCGTGATAAATTAAGATGTATATTGTAATTCCCAGACCAACTACAGATAAACTAACTAAAAAAGTATAGTCAAAAACAAAATCTATAGAAGAAATAAAACTACAATAAAAAATACTTAACACAAAAGAAGCAGAGGAACAAAAGCCAGAGACATATGGAAAAGAAAAAATGTAAACCCAGTGTTATTAGAAGTTACATGACATGTGACGGTCTTAGAAACTCAGCCAAAAAGTAGTCACTGTCATGCTAGATAAAAAGCAAAATTCATCTCTATGCTGTCTAGAGTCAAAGAAACAGGCTGAAAGTGAAACAATGGAGAAGATACACCATGCAAATATACCCATAGGAGAACCGGCGTGACTACCTTAACATAACATAGGACAGACTCTGAAACAAGAAACGGCACTAGAGAAAAAGAGATTTTATAATGGCAACATTAAATACATCAGGAAGGTAGATCATTGTAACTGTACACATACCTAACAGAGCACCCAAATATAAAATATATCAAACAAAATTGAAAAAATTTAATAGAAAAACAAAATTCTCCAAAAAAGTTGTTAGAGATTAACTCACTCTCAATACTTGATAGGCCAACCAGATGAAATCAGCAAAGATACAGAATGCATGGACAGTCTATCCACCAATTCAACAATCATACTTAGGACACTCCACCCAAAGACTGCAGAATACAATCTTTTCAAACACATATAAAACATTCTCCAGAATTTTAAGACGTAAAATGAGTCTCAATAAACGTAAAAGAATGAAAACCATACAAAATATCTTTTCAAAACATAAGAGATTTCAACATAGGAGAAAAAAATCTGGGAAATCCTAAAATGTTTCAAAGTAAACATGCTTCTAAATAACCCATGATTCAAAAAAGAAATCATAGGATAAATCAGAAAATATTTTGAATTGAATGAAAATAAAGCCATTTAACTAAAATGAAACAGACAAATTCCTAGAAACAAATGACCAGAACTGACTCAAGAAGAAATAGTAAATCTGAATGGAACCAGTAAGAAATCACTGAGCAGGGTGCACTATAAGCCCAGCACTCTGGGAGGTGGAGGCGAGACGATTACCTGAGTCCAGGGGTTTGAGACCAGCCTTGGCAACATGGCAAGACTTCATCTCTATAATACACCAAAAAATTAGCTGGAGCCGGGCTTGGTGGCTCAGCCTGTAACCCCGCGCCTTTGGGAGGCTGAGGTGAGTGGATTGCCTGAGCCCGCGGGTTCGAGACCCACCTGGGCAGCGAGACCTCATCTCTACAATAAATCAAAAAATCAGCCACGTGTGGTAGTGCATGCCTGTAATTCCGGCTACTTGGAAGGCTGAGGCGGAAGGATCACTGGAGCCCAGCAGGTCGAGGTTGTGGTGGCCGGGAGCAGCCACTGCACTCCAGTCTGGGCGACAGAGTGAGACTCCAACTCAAAAAAAAAAAAAATTTAGCTGGGCATGGAGGCATGCGCCTGTGTTTCCAGCTACTTGGAAGGCTGAGGCAGAAGGAGCACCTGAGCCCAGCTGGTCAAGGCTGTAGTGGCTATGAGAAAGTCACTACACTCCAGCCTGGGTAACAGAGTAAGACTCTTGCTAAAAAAAAGACAACCACTAAATTAGTAATTTAAAATATTACTGCAGTGAAAAGACCAGGTCCAGATGACTTAACTGGTGAATCTTATCAATTATTTAGAGAATAATATCAATTCCTTATAAATTCTTCCAGAAAAGAGGAGGAAATATTTCCCAACCCATTTACAAGACTGAGGTGGAAGGATCACTGGAGCCCAGCAGGTCGAGGCTGTGGTGGCTGGGAGAGTGCCACTGCGCTCCAGTCTGGGCAACAGAGTGAGACTCCAACTCAAAAATAAAAATAAAATAAAATAAATTATTGCAATAAAGTATACTGATAAAGGACAAAAACAACACAATCAACTTGACACAAACATGTATAAAACAAAATCCACCAATCATAACAAAGACTTAGCAACCTAGGAATAGAACTTAACCTTATAAAGAGTATCTATGAAAAACTCTTAGCTGGGCGTGGTAGTGCACACCTGTAGTTCCAGCTACTTGGAAGGCTGAAACGGAAGGATTGCCGGAGCCCAGCAGGTCGAGGCTGCGGTGGCCGGGAGCGTGCCACTGCACTCCAGTCTGGGTGACAGAGTGAGACTCCAACTCAAAAAAAAAAAAAAAAAAAAAAGAAAAGAAAAGAAAAGAAAAACCTACAGCCAACATCAACGGTGACAGACTGAATGCATTACTAAGATCAGGAAAAAGGTCTGATGTCCACTGTCACACCATTTGTATTCAACACTGTATCACAGAATACAGGCAGAGCAATAATGCTCAAAGAAGAAAGTAAAAATATACAAATAAGAAAGAAGTATTGCCTGAGCCCGTGCGTTCGAGACCCGCCTGGGCAACCTGGCAAGACCTCATCTCTACAATAAATCAAAAAATTAGCCAGGCGTGGTAGCGCACACCTGTAGTTCCAGCTACTTGGAAGGCTGAGGCGGAAGGATTGCCGGAGCCCAGCGGGTCGAGGTTGCGGTGGCTGGGAGCGGCCACTGCACTCCAGTCTGGGCGACAGAGTGAGACTCCAACTCAAAAAAAAAGAAAGAAGTAAAAGTCTTTATTCACAAATGTCAAGTTCCTGTATGTGAAAATCCTAAAGAATCTACCAAAAAACCTATCAGAAGTAACGATCAAAAGTAATAAATGAGCTGGGCATGGTGGCTCATGCCCATAATCCCAGCACTTTTGGAAGGTGGAAGTGAGAGAACTGTCTGAGTCCAGGTGTTCCAGACCAGCCTAGGATCACCTGAGCCCAGCAGGTCGAGGCTGCAGTGGCCATGAGCATGCCAAAGCACTCCAGTTTGTGCAACAGAGTGAGACTATGACCCAAAGGGAAAAAAAAGTAATAAATGAGTTTCAAGAATTATAGGACCCAGATCAATATACAAATACAAGTTAATTTCTATGTAATAGCAACGAATACTTTAAGGATACATTAGGAGCCGGGCTCAGTGGCTCAGCGGCTCAGCCTGTAATCCTGTGCTTTGGGAGGCTGAGGTGAGTGGACTGCCTGAGCCTGCGGGTTCGAGACCTGCCTGGGCAACTTGGAGAGACCTCATCTCTACAATAAATAAAAAAAATTAGCTGGGCAAGGTAGTGCACGCCTGTAGTTCCAGCTACTTAGAAGGCTGAGCCGGAAGGATCGCCGGAGCCCAGCAGGTCGAAGCTACGGTGGCCGGGAGCATGCCACTGCACTCCAGTCTGGGCGACAGAGACTACAACTCAAAAAACAAAACAAAACAAAAAAAGAATACATTAGGAAAACAATTCTATTCACAACAGCATCAAAAAATAAAATAATAGATTTTTAACAAAAGAAGTACAAAAATTGTACTTTGAAAACTACAAAGCACAGCTAAGAGAAATTAAAGATGATCTAAATAAATGGGAAGATATTCCATATTTCTAGATCAGAAGACTCAAAGTTGTTAAGAGAGCATGTCTTCTTAGTTTGATCTATGTATTCAATCCCAATCAAAATCTCAGCTAGCCTGTTTGTAGTAACTGATGAGCTAATTCTAAATGTTTATGGAAATACAAAGGATCTTGAATAGCCAAAATCATTTTGGAAAAACACAAAGTTGGAGGATTATCACTACCTGTCGTCAAGACTTATTACAAAACTAAATAATCAAGATAGTGTATTACTAGCACAGAGACACAGACATACAGATCAATGGAACAGAGCTGAGTCAGAAATAAATATTTACATTTACATCCACAATGATAACAAGGCTAATGGGGGGTGGATTTTCATCAAATGGTGCTGGATAACCATCTACAAAAAAATAGACCTAGATCTTTTCCTCAGACTAAACACAAAAATCAATTTCAAATATGATCCCAAAAGTAAGCACTTACTCTGCAAAACCTCTAGAAGAAAACAGCTGTGACCTGAGGTTAGGCAAATAGTTCTTAAATAAAACATAGGACTCACATACATAAAAGAAAAAAAGGATAAACTGGATTTCATCAAAATTTAAAACCTCTGCTTTCCTAAAAAAAAAAAAAAAAGCCATCAAGAAATGCAAAGGCAAGCACACTAGAGAAGATATTTGCAAATTACATGCTGGATTAAAGATGTGTATCTAGACATTATTAATGATATTTACAACTCAATCATAAGGTAACAACCCAATAGGCAAAAGAGTTGAATGAAGTTTCATCGAAGATGCTCTATGAATAGTGCATACATACATGTGAAAAGATGCTCAAACAGCAATAGCTACCAGAAAAATGCAAATTAAAACCACAATGAGACAAACTATACACCCATAGAATGGCCATATCAAAAGGACACACAATACCAAGTATGGTGAGGATATGGACAAACTGGAACCTGTGAAATGGGATAGCCACTTTGGAAAACAGTTTGGCATTTTCTTAAAAAGTTAAACATAAACTTACCATATGACCCAGCAATTCCAATCCTAGGTATCTACCCAAGAGAAATGAAAACATATGTCCACACAAAGACATGTTCCAGAACGTTCACAGCAACATTATTCATAATAGCAAAACATGGAAACACAAGTGTCCACCAGTTAGTGAGTGGATCAACAAAATATAGTATAGCCACACAATATGAAATATGACTCAGGAATAACAAGGAACAAAGTATTGACACATAACACGGACGAACCTCAAAAACATGCTAGATTAAAAGAAGCCTGGTGCAAAAGGCTACATGGTGTTATGACTCCATTTGTAGGAAAGTCCACAAATGGCAAATCTCTAGAGACAGAAAACAGATCAGTGCTTTCCTCGGGCTGGGGAGGCAGGAGCAGCTGTGAAAGGCAGGAGGGAGTTTTCTGGGGTGATGGGACACTCTGAAGCTTGTGTGGTGATGACTGCACAACTCTGAATAATCACTAAAAATAACTGAATTGTACACTTTTCATGATATATAAATTATACCTCAATAATAAAGCTGCTAAAAAAACTACAACAAAATGCAATAGGCCTAAGAATCACGAGACTGTCAGAAAGAAATGGAACAGGGGGCTCTCGAGACTGCAGTGGCCATTAAAAACAGAACAGGTCCACTTTTTACAGCATGCCAAGTCTATGGGAAAGGGATGGATGGATGCTATGCCAATCGGTGGACACTGCTGGGAGGGGGGATATTAGCACTTGCCTCATGCACTACATCAAGTCGACCCCAGATAACCTGAAGAAGAAAGTGCAAAACCTGAGGAGGAAGGGGTGGGAGAAGGATAAGGCAAAGGAAAGCCAGAAGCAGTCGCTGAGCTGGTGTCGGGCTAGGGGCAGATATATGAACATAAACATTCAGTCAAAAATGCACCTACTCAGACCACTCACAGAGGGACGCTGAGCACTGAAATACCAGTAGTGCCACTGCGGAAATGAACTTTAAACTGTGTCACTTCAATGATTTAAGTTTCAATGATTAGTAGGGCTAGGAGCTGCCCTACTAATAAAGCACAAACTGCAGCCAGCCTGAGGCCTCGGTTCCACCACCCTGCACGATGTTCAGCCAGGACAGGAGAGGGTTCTAGCATACAGGGTGACAAATGCGCAGGGGGTGGGGACACCACTGTTGAGCATGAAGGACTGTGACAGCCAGGAAATGGACTCTTACCTCTTCCTCTTCTTCGGAGCCACTTTCTTCACTGTCAGATCGTGGAGCTACTTCATATCTGCAAAAAAGATCCGTGCTTCCATATACATGTGCCCAGAACCAGCAGGACTTACTTCCTGAGCAACCCGGCCTGGTACCCAGATGCAAGCAAAGTCACCCCTGGTGCTAACTCCCTGAACAAGGCCAGTCACCAACCCTCCAGCTGTGTCTGGGACATGAGGCCAACTCACCCTGGGTTCATCTCGAGCCAGGCCTCCAGCTGTCCTGCCTTGGGGGCATCCGTGCCCGTGAGGATCTTCCCACTCTCCACATGGATCACTTTCACAGGGAGGTCACTCATCTGGCTGGTCTCGTCCAGAGGCTGAAAAAGAGTCACCCCCATAACTTGAGGCTCCGAGGTCTCCATGCCTCAGGTACCCAGGAAAGAAGAGGGCTACCCAGGACAACTGTGAAGTGCCTGCCCAATGCTATGCCCAGAATATGGCATGAAGACATGATCAGTGGTGGGGACAACAGATTAACTATATAGTTAATAATTTAATCAAGCAGGGCACAGTGACTTATGCCACTAATCCCTGCACTTTGAGAGGAGGGAGGCTCACTTGAGCCCAGGAGCTCAAGACCAGCCTGTAGAGACCTCATTTCTACAAAGAATCAAAGAGTTAGCTGGGCATGGTGGCACGTGCCTAGAGTCCCACTATACTAGGGAGGTTGAGGCAGGATTGCCTGAGCTCAGGCGGTCAAGGCTGCCATGAGCCATGACTGTCATGATCATGCCACTGTACTTCAGCCTGGGTGACACAGTGAAATCCTGACTCAAAAAAATTTTTTTTAATTTTAGTCAAAATATACAACATATTGAACATGGTTACATGACCACTGTTCCTTTGAGGTAGCTGACGTAATCACTTTAGTTTTCAAATGGGCAGTATACTCGCACGGTTGAAGATTAAGGACTTTGAGAGGGCTCCCCCTCCGCCCTGCTTCCAGCCTAACTGTGCCTTTCCTCACAGTCGTACACTAGCCTCAGTCTCTTACACACCCTTCCAGATCAAGTCATGCATGAAAAAGGACTCAGACGCTTCCATCTCCACCCTCTTTTTATACAAACAGCCATACTATTCATATTCTGCTGGTTCCAGACTTCATCAAGGGTCCTCAATCTTTCTTGTGAAATAGTTAAAAGGAATATTTGAAAAATATTCCAGTGGTGCATGACTATAATCCCAGCACTTTGGGAGGCCAAGGCGAGAGGACTACCTGAGCTCAGGGGTTCGAGACCAGACTGGGCAACCTGGCAAGGCCTCATCTCTATAAATCAAAAAATTAGCCGGGCATGGTGGCGCATGCCTGTAGCTGCAGCTACTTGGAAGGCTGAGATGGAGGGATCACCTGAGCCCAGCAGGTCAGGCTGCGGTGACTCTGAGCATGCCCCTGCACTCCAGCCTGGACAACAGAGTGAGGTTTCCACTCAAAAAAAAAAGAAAAGGAAAGAAAAATAACTTCATTCCAGGCATGATGGCTCAAGTCTGTAATCCCAGCACTTTGGGAGGTGAGCCCATGGGTTTGAGAACAGCCTGGGCAACTTGGTGAGATCTCATCGCTATAATAAATAAATAAATAAATAATTAGACGAGTGTGGTAGTGCAAGCCTGTAGTTCCAGCTACTTGGAAGGCTGAGATGGAAGGATTGCCGAAGCCCAGCAGGTCGACACGGAGATAGCTGTGAGCACTCCATCCTGGGCAAAAAAGTGAGGCTCCAACTCAAAAAAAAAAAAGAAAAGAAAAAAGACATGGCATTCCTTGTGTTGAGATATCAATTCGAGATCAACATTTCCCTCTCATTGGCTCTTTGCTATTTCCTGGAGAAAACCTCCAGGTGAGGCTGAAGTTCGTGGTTTCAACCCTGGGTTCCTCCTTCCAGGAACTTACCCCTACCTCAAAAAAAGCGGCACTGTCAGCACCGCCCACATGGTAGAAAGATACCAGTCTTCACAGATGTTAAAAGCTCATCCTCAGAAGTGCCATCATGGAGGGGAAAGCAGGCCCTTACCCCAACACGTGGTCTCTGCAGACTGCCTCAACCAGAGACCTTTAATCCCGTGTCAACCCTGGGATCAGGGGGAAGTGACTAAAGATGCTAATGGCTGAAAGTCATTACCCAAAGCAACGATTGAACTGTTCTGGGGTATGAGTCAGAGTCTCACTGTCACCCAGGCTGGAATGCAGCGGCACACTCATAGCCACTGCAGCCTCAACCTGCTGGGCTCAGGCGATTCTTCCGTCTCAGTTTTCAAAGTAACGGGAACCATAGGCATGCCACCACACCCAGCTAATTTTTTGATTTGTTGTAGAGATGAGTTCTCACCAAGTTTCCCAGGCTGGTCTCAAACCTCTGGACTCAGGCAATCCTCTTGCCTCTGCCTTCCAAATTGCTGGGATTACAGGCGTGAGCCACCACACCCAGCTGGGCACCATTATATTTGTTTCTAATTTTCATACTTTAGAGAAAGGATCTTACTCCACTCCCCAGGCTGGACTACAGCAGCTATTCACAGGCGTGACCACAGCTTACTACAGCCTCCACTCCTGGGCTCAAGTGATCCTCCTGCCTCAACCTTCTGAGTAACTGCAACTACAGGCTGCACCACTGTGCCCAGCTCCTATTTATTAAAGCTTCCCAGGTGCCTGGAACACAGGAAAATCCACAGTTGCACCAACCAATGCTGCCCATCACTGCCCATCACTACATAGGAGGGGCAGCCACAGTGAGACTTAAAAGGATTCCCTGACTGGGCTCGGTGCCTCAGCCTGTAATCCTGTGCTTTGGGCGGCCAAGGTGAGTGGATTGCCTGAGCCCGAGAGTTCAAGACCCGCCTGGGCAACTTGGTAAGGCCTCATCTCTACAATAAATCAAAAAATTAGCCGGGCATGGTAGCGCGCACCTGTAGTTCCTGTTACTTGGAAAGCTGAGGCGGAAGGATCGCCAGAGCCCAGCAGGTCGAGGTTATGGTGGCTGGGAGCGGCCACTGCACTCCAGTCTGGGCGACAGAGTGAGACTCCAACTCAAAAAAAAAAAAAAAAGGATTCCCTGAAGCACCCTTTCCCACCACATGAATTTTTCCTTGAGTCCTCCAAATGGCCTTAGGAAGAAGGCCTTGGTATTGTAATAAAATATCAGCCCACATTCTTCTAAAAAAAAAAAATTCAGTATCCCATTTTGAAAATCACTTGAAATAAAGTATGCATTTGAGTTAATCATCACAGTCATTCATTCTGGGAATCCAGCCTATTAAAAATGGTGTGGGGGCCGGGCTCGGTGGCTCAGTCTGTAATTCCAACACTCTGGGAAGTCAAGGTAAGTGGGTTGCCTGAGCCTGTGTGTTCAAGACCAGCCTGAGCAAACTGGCAAGACCTTGTCACTACAATAAATAAAACAAATAAAAATTAGCCGGGCATAGTAGTAGCACACGCCTGTGGTTCTGACTACTTGCAAGGCTAAGGCGGAAGGACCACAGGAGCCCAGCAGGTTGATGCTGGGGTGGCCATGAGAGTGCTACTACACTCCAGCCTGGACTATGGAGTGAGACTCCAACTCAAAAAAAACAAACAAACAAACAAACAAAAACGGTGTGGGCCGGGTACAATGGCTCACACTTGTAATCTCAGCACTTTGGGAGGCCAAAGTAGGAGGATCCCTTGAGCCCAGGAGTTTCAGATCAACTTGGACAACACAGTGAGACCCCCATCTCTATAAAAATTTAAAAATTAGGCAGACAGGGTGGTATGTGCCTGTAGTAACAGCTACTTGGGAGGCTGAGGTAGGAGGATCCTTTGAGTCCAGGAGGTGGAGGCTGCAGTGGGCTATGATGATGCTACTAGACAATAGAGCAAGAACCTGGCTCTTAAACACACACATAAAAAAACAAAAAGCAGCATTCACCTGCTATGGACTGAATACTGTCTTCACAAAACGTATTTGTTGAAGTCCTAATTCCCAAGAAGATGGTATCTGGGGTTGGGGTATTTGGACAGTAATTAAGATTAGAGGCTGGGCTCGGTGGCTCAGCCTATAATCCCGGCACTTTGGGAGGCGGAGGTGAGTGAACTGCCTGATCCCACGGGTTCGAAAACAGCCTGGGCAACTTGGCGAGACCTTGTCTGAACAATAAAATTTTAAAAATTAGCCAGGCAAGGTAGCACACGCCTGTAGTTCCGGCTACTTGGAAGGCTGAGGCAGAAGGATCACCAGAGTCCAACAGGTCAACACTGGGGTGACAGTGAGTGTGCCCTGCACTCCAGTGTGGGCGACAGAGTGAGACTCCAACTCAAGAAAAGAAAGATTACAGGAGGTCACAAGGGTGGGGCCCTCATGATGAGATTAGTGCCCAGGTAGGAAGAGACACCAGAGACAGAGACCTCATTTGCCCACACGCAAGCTCTCCTCCCCCCCCATGCCCCCATTCCCCCATGTGAGCACAGCAGCCACCCACAAGCCAGGAAGAGGACCCTCACCGGAACCAACACTGCTGGCACCTTGACCTTGGACTCCCAGCCTCCAGAACTGTGGGAAACATTCATATTCTCTAAGCCACGCAGTCTATGGTATTTGTTACGTGGACCACGCTGACTAATATTGTAGTGAGCATCACAGCATAATGCACCAGGATGCTCACTACAATAGATCATTTAGCAGAATAAAAGGGCACCCCCACATGTCCACCAAAGGGAGAGGAGCTGAACAATGTGGCGATCAGGGCTGCTCCACACAGGACCTCTGTGACAGTCACAAACTGGAAGTACCTGAACAGTTGTCAATCAGATCAATCAACTCAACACAAAAAAACAAAAGAGGACTACATGGCCTGGTGTGGAGAGTTCACCAAGACACACGTTAAATGGGAAGTCCAGTGTGGCTAGACTGACACCAATGGATCCGATATCTAGAAGATGTAAGCATGAAGGTTTCCAGAAGGATACAACACACTTGACTAATGAGAATCCAAGAGTCTACTCCAGCGGCTGCCACACTTCAGTCACAGGCCAAAGCAGGACAGAAGAGAAAATTTTTCCTCCCGCAGAAAGCCAACTATACAAGTGTGAAAGGAACACTGATCTAAAAGTCACCACTGTGTAACCAATACGGCAAAACTAGAACAGTCAAAAAGAGTCCGTGGATGCCAAACCAAGTAGCTGGAATTCTGGGGGTTACAATATAGTCACAGCTTCAAGCATCTCTGCATGAGGAACTTACTGATTACAAAAGGAAAAATAATCACTTAACAGCAGAGATTCCTTGGCAGACAAAAGGATCAAGGTCAACATCCCGAGTGACATCATACCCATACCACGCACTCCCGTTGTGTGGGGCTGAGGACACAGGGTCACATCAGGATCTTCCTGCGAAAACACATCACCTGACTCTAATCACAAGAAAACATCAGACCACCCCAAACTGAAGGCCACTGAATGAAATTCCTAGCCTATGTTCTTCAGAAAGGTCAAGGCCATAAAGGGCAAAGAAAAAATAGACAGCTGCTTAAAAATAAAAGCTGACTAAAGGGACCTCTACTAAATGCCACCTGGGGTTTTTTGTTGCAGTGATGGACACTGGAGGGGAAACTGGCACAAACTTAATATAGTGGCCTGCAGAGTAGACCACAGCAACATGTCAATGTCCACATCCTCCTCTAATCCCTGTGGCACAGCATGGACGAGCATGACCAGGGAACACACAGAAACACACACAGGCAAAGGGTCGCATATCCACATCTGACTCTAACAGAGTTTAAGGAAAATCCACACATGCAAATGGAGAGGCTGGTGAAGGCACACAGGAGGTCTCTGGACTATTCCTGCAGCCTGAATGACAATGAAGTGAACACTAAAATACAATGTGGCAAATCCAAAGGAAAGGTCTGGAAGGAAACACTGTGGGAGGGGGCAGTGTGGGGAGGGTCACACTGGGATTCTCAGCATCACCACACGTGGTATTTGTAATCTAAGATGAAAAGAAGTTGCAAAGGCTGAAACAAACTCAAGCTGAGCTAGGTCAGCACCACCCCTGGAAGCCCACCTCCTCACCTCGCCATCTGGCCCGATGGCAGGCGTCTGTCCCTCCGCGTTTTCTGCCTTCTGAAAGTAAAGACAGGCACAGTCAGGTCCTGACCCGCAGGCCGAGGTCATGCAGGCAGATGGCCTCTCCCACCTTGCTGAGCCATGGGCCCTGCCAGGTCCCAGCGCACCTTCTTTTTCTTTTTCTTCTTTTTCTCCTTGGCAACCTGGGCAGCCTTGTGCTGCCGCACCAGCTCGGTGAGGTTGGCCACATACTCGTCTGTCTGCTGCAGGAGGTAGGCCAGGCGCTTGTCCTTCTTCTGGTCGATGAGTTTACGATACCCTTCCTCATCCTCAGCCTACAAGAGTGGGAATGTAACAGTCTGTGAGCACCCAAGGCAGGTCCGGCCAGGGGCAGAGCCCAGCATTGGGTGGTTCACGCGACTGGAGGCACGCTGCAGATGTGACGTGGCCCCCCACACATGGCTGATACCCCTTCAGCAACTATTCCCTCAGCACCTCCCGAACACTAGGTCCCATGGGTACCTGCAAGGCAGACACAGTCCTGCAGAAGCCACTTCAGAGGCCATGACCATGTGCTGGTCTCTCTGTCCACAAAACACACCCCGAATCCAAACCCTTCTTCCCCCCTGGCCTGGGCCACATCACTCCCACAAACCCTAAAGCAGTCCCTTCCCGTCTTTCTGGAATAAATCAGACCACCCCACATCTGAAACCTCCCAGGACTCCCCATCATATTTAGAACTAAATCCAGAGTCCTGCCCACGCCCGCACAGCCCCACATAATCGACATGCAAGCTCTCGGTTCCACCTCCTGCCCACCGCAGTGTTCCAGAGACCCAGGCCACTCACTGAGCCCACACTGGCCCTCCTCCCCTTGAGCTCTGGCCCTGGACCTCCCCATCAGGACTCATGCCTGCCCTTCAGGCCTATTCCCAGGCCTTCCCACACCGCCCTGTCCCTTCCCTGGCTTCATTGCTCACTGCACACGTCACCATCCAAAACCACCTAGTTTGATTTGTTTGAATATCTGTCCCTCAAGGGCACATGTAGCCCCCAAGAGGGCAGGGACTGTGTCGGGCCCCTTGTTGTGTCCCCATCACACGGCAGCGCCTGATCCAAAGCGGGCTGTCATGAATACATGATTAGAGACCTTGGGGGCCGGGGAAGTGTGGATCGCACCACACATGGCCCTCATGAGAACTGGAGGGGGACACTGTGTCCATTTTCCAGAGAAAACAGAGCAGCCAGCTATGCAGACTGAGGACTAAGCCCAGGACTCCCTGACTTGTGAACCGGTGCCTACGTTTTCTCTCTGTCCCGCTTCAGTGCAGCCCTGGGCAACGGACCTCCATAGCCTACAGCCCCTGGTACACACAGAAGGAACCTCAATCAAAAACACAGAATCTCACCATGAGCCTCCGCATTCTCTCCTTCTCAATCCGTTCATTCTCCTTCTTCTGTTCCCGCTCTGTGTTGGCATGGTATGTGGCCACTGCCTTGGTGAGTTTCTGGATTTTGCCTGTCACCGATCTGTGATATTCTTTGAAATCCTTAGCATGCTGAAGAATGCTATTGAGGTATTCCTGTGGGACACACGCAAAAGAAAACAGATGACGCGATAGAAGTGCCTCTAATGTCTCCCACAGCGAGACAAAACGTTAAAGCAACTTATTTAAAAATGAGAGGCCAAGCCGGGCTCGGTGGCTCAGCCTGTAATCCCGCGCCTTTGGGAGGCTGAGGTGAGTGGATTGCTTGAGCCCGCGGGTTCGAGACCCGCCTGGGTAGCGAGACCTCATCTCTACAATAAGTCCAAAAAATCAGCCGGGTGTGGTAGCGTGCGCCTGTAATTCCAGCTACTCGGAAGGCTGAGGCGGAAGGATCGCCGGAGCCCAGGAGGTCGAGGCTGTGGTGGCCGGGAGCGGCCACTGCACTCCAGTCTGGGTGACAGAGTGAGACTCCAACTCAAAAAAAAATAAAATAAAAAAAAATAAAATAAATAAAAATGAGAAGCCAGGTGCAGTGGCTCAGTACCACCCTTTGGGAGGCGATGGCAGGAGAATTGTTTGAGCCTAGGAGTTAGCAACCAGCCTAGGCAACATAGTGAGATCTCGTCTCTACAAAAAAGGTTTCAAATTTAGGCTGGTGTGGTGGCGCATGCCTGCAGTCCCAGCTATTTGGGAGGTTGAGGCAAGACTGCCTGAGCCCAGGGGGTCGAAGCTGTGGTGAGCTGTGTTCATGCCACTGTACTCCAGCCTGAGTAACAGAGCAACACTCCGACTCAAAAATAAATAAATAAATAACGACGGGGTGCAGTGTCTCCTGTTCAGTAACTGGAGAGGCTGAGGCAGTAAGATCCCTTGAGGGCAGGAGTTTGAGATCAGCCTAGACAACATACCGACACCCCATCTGTACAAAAAATTTTAAAAATTAGTTGGGCATGGTGGCATGTGCCAGTAGTCCCAGCTACTCAGGAGGCTGAAGTGAGAGGATCAGTTGAGGCCAAGAGTTTGAGGCTGTGGTGAGCTATGATCACATAGTATTCCAGCATGGATTTTTTTTTAATCTCTTAAAAAAATAAATAAGCAACCAATAAAATATCAACAAAATAAAGAGACACTGTTGGCCTACAAGGCTTGGCTTCCTCTCTGTAATAACACTTAGCACTGGTGACTACGGGGTGAAAAAGGGCCTCACACACAACAGGTGAGCACACAGGGCAGTCGATCTTGCTGGGGACAGGCTGGCACCATGTCCAGCTAATTTTTTGATTTATAGTGCCAGCCTGGCAACGTAATTTTTAACTATGAAAATTTGAAAATATGCCACATGTCCCCAAACAGAAAAAATGATAACATGAATTAGTGGGTCCTGGACATACTGACAGAATACAGTGAAGACATTAAAAATCATATTTCCACCCGGGCTCAGTGGCTCAGCCTGTAATCCCGCGCCTTTGGGAGGCTGAGGTGAGTGGATTGCCTAAGCCCGCGGGTTTAAGACCCGCCTGGGCAGGCGAGACCTCATCTCTACAATAAATCAAAAAATCAGCTGGGCGTGGTAGTGCGCGCCTGTAGTTCCAGCTACTCGGAAGGCTGAGGCGGAAGGATCGCCAGAGCCCAGCATGTCGAGGCTGCAGTGGCTGGGAGCGTGCCACTGCCCTCCAGCCTGGGCGACAGAGTAAGACTCCAACACACACACACAAAAAAAATCATATTTCCACAATACTGAAAAACAAATGGATGCATGTAAGTTTTAGAAAAACAAGACCATCTGGCTTTTTATTAATGTATGTATGCAAGCAAAAAGGCAGGAACGATCTATATCAAAATGCTCAACACCGAGTGCTGATTTTTCTGTTACTTTACACTACATCAGCAATAGAGAAATAATATAAATGACCAAAACACAAACAGAATCATCCCCAAATCCGACTTGATTTTAACCTCAGTGATTTCACTCTCCTTGACTTACCCTGTAAGAATCTAAGTCAGATCAGTTCATCCTCTGCTAACCCTCTATGGCTCCCAATTCATTCAGAGCAAAAGCTCAAATCCTCCCTGCAGCCCACGAAGCCCTGCACACTGGGGTCCATTGCCTCCCTGCCTTCCTCCTCCAGCTGTCCCTGTCACTCCCTCCACTCCAGCTCCCAGGTACTTACTTTCCACAGAAGCCACAGGCTGAGAAACACCACTGAGGCACAGCAGGCACATCCCCAACCCGGGGCCTTCCTACTAACTCCTCCCCACAACACCTACTCCCTCAGCCCTCATCCTGCAGAGAACTCCCTGTGGCTACAGGAGTCCTTCCTCACTCTCCATCCCAGTCTGACGTTTCCTCCGGCCCCGTCTCCTGCCCCAACGTCCTACGTGGACCTGATCACAGCCCTCTGCCCGACATCTGGTTTTGTCCACTGCTATGATGAACAAAAGAGACAAACGGCACATTCAGAAACAATACAAACAGCCCTGTGGTGACACATGAGCCCAGACAGGCCAGGCAGGCAGGCTGCAGGGACATCGGGCATAAGGACGTTGGGGCACAAGGACATCGGGGTGCAGGGCGCACCTGGTGCTTCTGCCGGCGCTTGCGCTCCTGCTCAATCTTCTGCTGCTTCTCCAGCTTCTCGGTGATGCGTGCCTCACGCAGGGACTGTCGCTTGCTGCGCTTGTAGGCTTTGGCATTGAGAGCAGTCTCGAGGGCCGTATCCCTCCGCATGCACACCACCACCTCCTGGCGCAGCTGCAGGAAGGGACAGGACAAGCTGGTGCCATGAGCAGCTTTGTAGTGTCCACAATGAAAACACGCACAGTGACACTGTGCATGCCATGAGAGTGCTGTTGTATTGGGCAGGGGCCTTTGTAAGTACCCCAGCACTGGATCCGTGCATGTGGAGGGGACGTCCAGTGGGTGCTCACAGGCAGGGTGAGCACAGGGAGGAAGGTGGCTACTCTGGACACCCAGTCAGCGGAACCCCTCGGGTCCTAGCCTCCCTCCACCCACATGAGCTTCCTTAGGGTCACTCAGAAGTGCAGCACCCTCAAAAGTGGCCCACACGAGTCTCCTGCTTCCAGGTGGCACTGCCATCTCTGGGAAGGAAGACCACACTTATGCATCACGTGAATGGCCCATTACCCCAGCACTGCACAGGACGGAGAAGGACGGGCCTGGGAGCAAACGCCTGTGGTGGGCAGGCTGCCTGTCACCATTCGGGTCCTTGTAACACCAGCCCAGTAAGCAGTTCCTGAGTCTGGGCACCAGCGCTGGCAGGAAGGCCCCTTGAAGAGCCATAGCAGTGCAGGGAACCCACCTGCCTCTGGAAGTTCAGCAGCCTGAGGGCCTTGAGCTCAATGGTCGCTTTGGTTCGCAAATCCCCAGCCAGGGACCCAGGGAGGTTTTCAAGTTCCTGAATTCGGTGTGCGATGCGGGCCTGCAGCCTAGGGGCAGGGGTAGGAAGAACCCAGGGTGAGAGGGCATCGTGTGTGCAGCCCACCAGCAGTATCAGAGCTGGGTCTGCAGAAGCAACCACCCCTGGGGAGGCAGACACTGTTCACGAGGTGGCAGGTGCCTCAGAAGCCTAGGCCAGCCATTGCAGAGAATAGGAGGCAGCCTTGGAGGAGCCCTTAGGACTGGGCCCTGGGGACCCAGCCTCCAAGATGCCTGATGAGCCGTGGATGGCTCGTAATGCTTTGGTGACATGAGCTGACCTCTGACATCAGGTGGGGCAGGGTCTCCAGCCCAGACCTGACACAGGGGAGCCATGGGGCTGTGGGCATCAACTTAGCCCACATGCCTCAGTGCCCTCTTCTGGATTGGTGGGGGTTTTTTTTTTTGAGTTGGATTCTCATTCTGTCGCCCAGGCTGGAGGGCACTGGCATGCTCCCAGTCACTGCAGCCTCGACCTGCTGGGCTCAGGAAATCCCTCTGCCTCAGCCTTCCAAGTAGTTGGAACTACAGGTATGCGCCACCATGCCCGGCTAATTTTTTTATTTATTGTAGAGATGAGGTCTTGCCAAGTTACTCAGGCTGGTCTTGAACCTGTGGATTTAGGCAATCCTCTCACCTCAGCCTCCCAAAGTGCTAGGATTATAGGCGTGAGCCACCGCACCCGGTCCAAGTGTCCTCTTCTGGAAACCAAGGAGACCCTCAGAGTGACCAGACAGGCTTGGTCTGAAGGTTAAATAGGATAATCCCCTGATTCAGTCTTTCTGCACATACTTATTGAGTGCCTACTGTATGCCAGGAACCATGACTCAGCACTATACAAGACCAACACTGCGGTTGTTATTTTCATGCTATTTGTCTTAACCTCACCAGAAAGACAGGTTACGAAGGAGAATTAAAAAATGGAATACCTACTGCAATTCCAGAAAGCAGCAAGTGCTCTAAGGAGGAGGCTGGCTGGGGGAGAGAGGAAGGGACCCTGAGGAGACAACCCCCGCACGAGGCTTGAATGACCAGAAGGAGCCATGCACACTAGGCAAAAGGTCCTGGGGCAAGAACAAGCCTAATTTGCTAAACAGATAGGAAGAAGAGCAGGGAAAGGGGGTGGGTGAGGACAGGGTGTTGGGCAGGGGCTAGCAGAGAGGAAAACATTTCCTGGAAGATAATGGGAAGCAGAGGGCAGGTCTTAATTCAGGGAACAGATCTCATGTGCACTGATGGTAAAAAGAGATTTAAACTGACGCGTGGGAAATAGATTGCACAGGCAAGGGTGGGAGCAGGGAGGCAAGGAAGGCAGTGTAGACCAGGTGGTGGTGACAGCAAAGGTAGGCAAAGGGCACCATTTCCTGGACTGCAGAAGGAAGCTAAGAAGCTTGCCCAAAGGAAAACAGGGGACAAGAGAGGCCGAGTGGCCTCAGGGCAGGAGCCACAAGAGGGAGTCGGGAAGAGCAGGTGGCCTCACCTGTATTCCCGCTCTTGCAGGATCTCCACCGGGTCAAGGCCCCGGGGCTTCTGGATGGGGGTGATGCGGCTCTGCTTCTGGTGCAGGGGCACCATGGGGGCGGGCTGGGCTGGCTGCCCTGGGGACTGTGTCTGCGGCGGCATCACAGGCGAGGCAGCAGGCGGGACGGCGGGGGGCGCGGGTGAGGGGCGGCCTGTCGGCTGCGGGGGGATCAGCTTCTGAGGGGTGCTTGTGGGGGCAGCAGCATTCGCCATGGGTCCTGAGGGAGAGCAAGGGGCAGCCTGCTGAGCCCCAGGGCCCATCTAGGTGGAAATGAAAGGTCCACGGAGTCTCGTAACACCTGTGGACAGTCAGACCCCATCCCACCCTCTGAAGCTACCATGCTGTGGCCCACCCGGGACACTCCCTCTCCTGCCTCAGGCTCGAGCTCCCGAAGACCCTAGCCTCACCCGTGGCCCGCACCCTGCACTGAGCCAAATCACTCCTCTTAGCCCTGGGCCTCATCTTCCACCTGTGGTTCTCACAGTGTCTTCCTGGCCCTCTGCCCCACAGTGCCAGCAGAACGCAGCTGGAGTGACGGGCCCTTCAGTGCCCAGCGCTGAGCCTTAGGCTCCAGGAGGGCAAGGAACGTGTTCCTGTGGGCCACCGCCTTGACCCCAACAGATGGAGCCTAAGATACTTCTGAATGCCCACATTTATAGAGGGCCAAGGACAGGCAAAGGCCCTGTGTTGTCAGAGAAGATGGAAGAACCCACGCCTGCGGGAGTCAGCTAGGCACAGGGGACCTAGAAGACCACAGGAAACTGTGGGCTCTGGTTTGGGCTGGCTGTTCTAGGCTCTTCTCTGATCAGGATCTTGGTGAGGCCCACCCCACCCAAGCCCATGGGGAGTCAAGGCACAGCCACACCCTGAGAGAGGAGAGACTTACCTTCAGGCCAGGGTTTGGGAGGCCCTCCGGGGGGCTGGCCTGGCATCCCAGGGGGCACACCTGAGGGTCCTGGGGGAGGCATGTTGGGCCCTCCCATACCTACACATAGCAGAAACAAATGAGAATAAAGTGTGGGCCAGGTGTGGTAGTTCTACCTATAATTCCAGTGCTTCAGGAGGCCAAGGTAGAAGGATCACTTGAGGCCAGGAGTTCAAGATCAGTCTGGGCAACAAAGCGACACCCTGTCTCTACAAAAATGAAATAATAATAAAAAGAGAAAATAGGCAGGGTGAGGTGGCTCATGCATATAATCCCAGCACTTTGGGAGGCTGAGGCAAAGGACTGTTTGAGTCCAAGAGTTCAAGACCAGCCTGGGCAACACAGTGACACCTTGCCTCCACAAAAAAAAAATTAAAAATTACCTGGACATGGTGGTAAGTGCCTGTAGTCCCATCTACTCAAGAGAACGAGGCTGAAGGATCGCCTGAGCCCAGGAAGTCAAGACTGTGGTAAGCTGTGACTGTGCCACTGTACCCCAGCCTGGGCAACAGAGTGACACCTCAACTCAAAATAATAATAAAAGAGAATAAAACACGTGCTGTGTTTCTACCTGCACCCACCCCCAGGAGCAGCCCTGGCTCCAGGACACACCTGTTACAAGCCCCGGGTGTGGGCTTTAGGGAGAAGGCCAACTGGAGAAACAGCCTGTCATAATACCCACCCACCTGCCTGAGCACTGGAAGCGCCAGGCGGGCCCTGTGCAATCCCAAGGGGGAAGCGTGGTGATGGCACAGTCCAGGCCTGCCCACCCCGTGCCCCCATGGGGTCACTGAGGTCCCTCCCCACCCAAGGGCCTCCAGGAGTGGGCCTCACCATGGGGTCTGCTGTAATTGGGAGGTGCTGGGCCTGGGCCTGGGCCTGGGCCAGGGCCAGGGCCAGGGCCAGGCCCAGGTCCTGTTGCAGACACTGAGGGCGGAGGTAGCGTTGGCATCTGCTGCTGCATGCCAGGCATGGGCCGCTTTCCCTGCACGGCCATCTGCAGGTGGTCAGGCAGCGGCTGCCCCCGTGCCAGCATCTTGTAGGCCATGATCTGAGCTCGGAGCTGATGCAGCTGGTTCTGGTTGAATGGGGTTGGGCCCCGGTTCTGCTGCCCCAGGGCCTGGGGGTCGGCACCATCCAGCGGGGCCCCTCCTGGCCCAGACGACATCTGGGGGCCCGAGGACGGGCCACTGGCTGGAACCGGACTGGAGGCATGCTCAGAGCCGCCCAGGGGTGAGGGGTAACCTGTGAGAAAGGCCAGCCGCTAGTCACCTCAGCACACAGTTGGGTGCGCAAGACAGAGACAGTCACCTTCTCCATCGCACCTACACCAGCTCCCCCAAAACATCACCCTCACAGGTCAAACAAGGTACCCATAGGGCCCCACACGGCCACCCTGGTTTGGCCAAATCTCAGTGAGGTGCCACTGATTCACGTGAGAGCTGGCCATGAACTCAGGCTCCCGGGCCCACCCGCTTGCCTGCATGGAGGTGGGGGACACACACGACACATCCTCAGGCCAGGCCCGCTCCCCGTTCTTCACCTCCATGGAGCCCCTTAGCATCCCAACTCTGGTGACAGGAAGGACAGGCAAGTCACCTCCCATCCCTTCTCACTTGGTTTCTGAACAGAAAAGCCATCTCCAGGGCCTTGAAGGCACAACTCCAGGCCCCAAGGATGTGGATGTCGAGTAGCTCCCTGCCCTGCAGAGCCTGCCGAGCTGTGCCTGTGGGACACCCAACACTGAACACAGTCTGCCCACCAATATCCGCTCACCCGGGGCTGTCGCGAGGGCCACGGTGCCGGCCTCACCCCTCCAACAGTACTCCCCAAAGGGCCTCCCCCTGCTGAACTGTCCTGATGCACCTGTGGGAGCCTCAAGGAGGGAAACGAACTCAAGACTCCAGCATTCAATGAACACAAAGCAAGCAGGGCCGCAGGACATACCTTGGGAGTGCTGATCCATGGGGCTGGGCGGGGGACCCATGCCAGCGTGGCCCCCTGACCGCATGCCTATCCCCTTCATCTGGCTGTAGCGTGGGTCATCTGACAGCCCCTTCTCATGTATGGACTCCATCGGCTGGGAAGGAGCAACAAGGGAGGTCAGCACATGGGGACAGGAAGGAGGCACAGCCCGAAGATAGTCAGTGGCCCTGAGAACAGCCATCAAACGCCACCACAGCGGCCCCAGAGTCACTGACACGACGGAGAGGTTCGGCTCCAAGGTGTGGTCCTAACACCTTAGACGTCAAGACAGACACACAAAATAAATGTCACCCAGCAGAGGGTGACTGTGGTCTGGAAGCAAGGGGACCCCTGGACCAGGGTGGGAAACGTGGCAGGAGAGGCTAAAATCCCACAAGGAAAGAACACATGTGACAGCTCTTGGCCAGGGCAGCATCAGCCAGGACACAGGACTCCCTGCTCCCATCACAGGGACACTGACCACACTGGGTTGTGGCTGACACAGGTGTCCTACTCTCTGGGAACTTATAGTCTAGCCAGATCACTCAAAGTAGGACCACAGCTCGGTGTGCGCAGGAGGCAAAAGGGGCAAGGGGCCAGGTGGAAGCGAGAGCTGCTGCACGCAGAAAAGGGGGTAGGGCCCTCAGGATGGCACCCAGACCATGAGGTGCATTCTGCCCTTAGCTCTCCCTGCCCTGGGCTGAGTGCTGACCTGACCTGTGACAGCCCAGCCTTCTGGCTCTGTCCAGGGGGAGGCAGAAGGCCATGCTGGAGAGAAACCAGTCTGTGGGTCAGCAATAGGATGGGCCACATACCAGGGTCCCAGGAGGGAGTGACAGGACAGACATTGTACCCAAGTTGGCAGAAGTCTGGGAGACAGAGGGCTAGAGGGTGGGGGAGGCCTCAGAAGCAGCACACCTGGGGTGCAGGGAGAGCAGGAAGGAGGGGTGAGGTCCTGTTCCTTCATCTGTAAAATGGGCACAACCACCACCACATGCCATGGGTTCAGGGCTGGGGAGGTGTAGCAGACACAGGGACAGCCCTGGAGCAGGGAGCCTGAGTGGCCCACGCTCAGTCCCCATCACTATTTCCTCCACCTGGGGCTTCCTGTGCTCCCTGGCATGCAATGCCAAGACACAGGGAGGACTTTCCTCCTCCACCCCGGGGCACAAAGGGAAGGGAATCTGTGTTGCGAGGAACTCCTTCACCTCGCTGGCCACACAGCCCTGCTGAGCTCAGGTAGGGAGACAGGCCCAGGGCCACGCCCCATCAGGCAGAATGGCAGGAGCCACTGCGGGCTCTACAAGTCACTCAGGTAGGCCACACAGCCAGGAGACAAGAGGAAGGAAGTCACCGTCTTAAGCCTTCCTTTAGAGACCAGGGCGCGCCTGTTTGTTAACAAAAGAAAACTTCAAAGTCCCCATGCCAAACAAGGGAGCCAGAAGCAGGGTGGGGTGCTGCCAGCTTGAAACAGGAGCCAGGTGTGCTGCCTCCCCTCCTGGCTCAGGACCAGACCATGGGCACCAGCACAGCCTGAAGGTCCTCTGTGGCATACCACTGGTCACAGCAGTGAGCCCAAGGGTGGTTGTCTGAGCCCAACAGGCCACCTCGGACCGAGGACTTTCCTCTAGACCTCTGAGAGAGGCTGCCTGCAGCCTTAGGGCAGAGGGGTGGGGGACTATCTACCTTGTGCATCTGGTGCATGTTGTCCTGAGGGTATCCTCCAGGCCCCTGGGTCGGGATGGGATGTCCTGCAGAGGGTGGCCCCGGGCTGGGCCCCATCATGCTGTGGGCAGAGCCTGGCGAGGGACCAGGGCTAGGGCCCAGCATGGCTCCAGGCGAGGGGCCTGGGCCCGGGGAAGGGCCCGGCCGAGGAGTTCCACCCAGGGGTGGGTCTGGAGTGGACATCTTCACAGGAGCTGTGGACAGTGATCTCCTGCTAGAAAGAAGTCCCAGTCAGTCTAGGGTTCGTGGCCAACAGCCGGGCAGGTGAAGGACAACAAGGGACAAGGGACAGCCACACAGTCATGTCCCACTGCCATCTGACAGCGAGCCAGGTCTCTGACTACTGCCACCCCAACCTCTTCCCTCGATTCCTCTCAGAGGAAGTAACACATCTCAGGCACACACAGACTGGAGTCCCCCAGGAGGGTGGGACTCAAGAAGGGGCACATGCCTCTGCTTCTCCTGCATCTTTCTGGGCCAGCAAAGAGCACCTCGTAGGGGGTGCTAGCCTATCCTGCACATTGCTCAAATACCTGCCAGCCTTTCTGGTTCACAAAAAAAAGAGAGGGCAGGGCTGGAGCTCAAACAGCCTCTGACTGGAACCTCAAAAACTGAACAAAACTTAGTATTGTCAGGCACAGTGGTTCACACTGATAATCCCAGCACTTTGGAAGGCTGAAGCAGGCAGGAGCTTGAGTCCAGGAATTCAAGATCAGCCTAGGCAACACAGCGAGACCTTGTCCTTACAGGAAAAAAAATTAAAAAATAAAAAAATTATCCAGGCATGGGGTATACACCTGAGCCCAGCAAGTCGAGGCTGTGGTAGGCATGAGTGGTGTGCCAATGCACTCAAGCCTGGGAGACAGAGTAAAACTCCAACTCAAAAAGAAAAACAATTATCATGGCAAGTGACACTGGGTTTCCACTGAAGGTACTGAGAGATTAAGTTTCCTCTAAAATACATAAATTTAAGTTTAAAACATAGCATCATTTAAAGAAAAGTATTACACACATAATGACACTCCGATATCTCAAATACGTCGAGAGGGACATTCAAACATCTAAAGTTCAAACATTTTGCTGCCAAATAAAAACTGATACCCAGAACTATGACCCAAAGGCTCTACAAGATCCCAAAATCAGCCAAAACATCCATTGAGGTTGGTAAATTCTGCTTGTCATGATAGGGCTGTTAAGTATTAGAAATGTTTCCCATAATAAAGTTACAATTTCTGGCAACCTGTAGTCTGCTGGGTAGCTACACAGCCTGCTGGGGTCTGAATGTTTGTGCCCCCAAATTCATGCTAGAAGCCCACTCCCTAAGATGACGGTCCTAGGAGGCAGGGCCTTTGGAAGGTAACTGAGCAGGGCCCTCATGAATGGGATGAATGCCCTTGTAAGACAGACCCCAGAGACCCTCACCCCTCCTCCACATGAGGACATAGCAAAGACACTGTCCACGGGGAAGTCACTCACATCAGACATGGAGTCTGCTGGCGCCTTGACCCTGGACTCCCCAGCCTCCAGAATCATAAGGAACACATTTCTGTTCCTTATAAGATGCCCAGCCTATGGTATTTTTTTTAAGGTAAGAAAGCAAGATTTATTGAAAGGATAGAAAAGTTCTCAAAGCTGGAGGGGACCTGAGGGGGTTGCCCCAGTATTTTGTGACAGCAGCCAAATGGACCAGGACATAACCTTACATAAAATTCTCTTTATTTAATAACCTCTTTCCCAATGATAGAGTAATATATTCTCATTGCTATCTGGAAAGCACGAAAAGAACACAGAAACTTTAAAGCATCCATAATGCCACCACAGAGGTTAAACGCACAATGCCCCCGTAGAGGGCCAGAAGACACCCTGCCCTGTTCCCTCCCGGCAGGGCAGGGCAGATCTGCTTGCTTGACTGGGGTGGGATACCTGTGGGTGAGTGAGCCAGGAGGCTCGAGAGACTGTGGGCCCTGAGGAGGGCACAAGCCAGCCTGACCAGGCCCAGCAGTCCAGGGTGGACCATCCAGGGTGGAGAGCTCCCTGGAGTAGCCAGGGGGACCCTTCTAGGCTGTTCCACCCCAACACACACACACACTCTCAGTGGAATTTCTCAGCACGCCAGGCAAGTTTTCCCCTGTATAATCTCACCTACGACCATTATGACCATTTGACTGTTCTTAGAACACAAGTTCCAAGAGCCCCACACCTCACCCGGGGCCTACGTTTTTAACAGTTCCTCTCCTGTTGGGTGTGTCACAAACCTGGTCTTTGTCTCTGTGGCCTTTTGGAATGAATCTCTTTGCCCCCAAACTTTCCTGGGTATCTCTGGGTCTAAGGATAAATTCTGTAAGAAGCACAGAAACATTTTCAATTATCTTGATTACCAAAAAAAAAAAAAAAAGCCTTAACTTGAAAGATAGAGGTATTTCCTTAGAATAACAGATCAAAAGGCCAGTTTCATGGCTTAGAGGAGGAGAGGACCAGCTATCTCAGCAGGGCAGGAAAGACGGATCCTCCATGAACAGACCTGACCGAACACGCGGTGTCAAGAAAATAGGCCAGGCTTGGTGGCTCAGCCTATAATCCCAGCACTTTGGGAGGCCAAGGTGAGTGGATTGCCTGAGCCCGCAGTTTCAAGACCAGCCCAGGCAACTTGGTGAGACCTCGTCTCTACAATAAATCAAAAAATTAGCTGGGCATGGTAGTACACACCTGTAGTTCCAGCTACTTGGAAGGATGAGGCAGAAGGATCACCAGAGTCCAGCAGGTTGATGCTGGGGTGGCCATGAGTGTGCCACTACACTCCAGCCTAGGCAACAGAGTAAGACCCAACTCAAAAAAAAAAAGAAAAGAAAATGTCCCCCATCTCCGATGCCTCTGAAGCCCAGGGAGACTGGGGTCCAGACCCTGAGAGCACCTGACAAGGGGAGGGAGAATTCACATCTCAGGTCTCCAGCTACAAGCCCTTCCCACATGTCTAAAACCCCTAAGCTCAGAGAAGACAAAGTTTTCTTTCTCTTTGATAAATTTGAGATAAATTCATCTGGAAGCAAAACCTGACCCAACTTTGCCCTGTGTAACTACTTACACATTCTGCAACAGAAAGAGAAGCCTGGCTGACTCTGAGATGTCGCCCAGCTTCCGCAGGCAACAACAGTTTGAGCCCCGTGTTCACACACTGACATCCCAAGTCTGGAGTCTGAAATTTCTGGCCCAGGGATTTGTCAATCGGGAAGACTGATTAGTCGCTGCAGGTGGGAAGCTGAGCACAGGGGACACGGCAGGGCTGGGGCTGGGCAGAGGATGCCAGCTTCTCAGTGCTCCCTCTAGGCCCTTCATCCCCACAGTCCCTCTCTCAGGTCCTAAGAGCAAGGCAAGGAGGCAGGAAAAGGGACTCTGGGACTGCCACATGCTTCAGAATCTTGCGTTACTGGGGCCCACAGTGTCTTCCTCACCTGAAGTTTTTTGAGTTTTTTTTGAGTTGAGGTCTTCTTCGGTAGGCATCCAAGGCTAAAATACAGTGGCACAATCATAGCTCACTGCAGCCTCAAACTCCTGTGCTCAGGCAACCCTCCTAAGTAGCTGGGACTATAGGAGCATGATATCACACCTGAATAATTAAAAAATTTTTTTTTCTAGAGAAGAGATCTTGCTATGTTGCCCATGTTGATCTCTAACTCCTGGACTTAAGCAATCCTATCTCCTCGGACTTCCAAAGTACTGGGATTACAGATTTGAGCCACTGCATCCAGCCTGAAGGTCTTTAAGTCAAGCACACTAGGGCAACCCCCTCCGGTCCCCTCCTACTGTGGGAGCTTTTCTGTCCTCTCAATAAATCCTGCTTTCTATTAAAAAAAAAAAAAAAAAGGCCAGGCTCGGTGGCTCAGCCTATAATCCGCGCCTTGGGGAGGCTGAGGTGAGTGGACTGCCAGGTTTGAGACCCGCCCGGGCAACTTGGCGAGACCTCATCTCTACAATAAATCAAAATGAGCCGGGTGTGGTAGCGCGCGCCTGTAGTTCCAGCTACTCGGAAGGCGGAGGCGGAAGGATCACCGGAGCCCAGCAGGTCAAGGCTGCGGTGGCCAGGAGCGGCCACTGCGACAGAGTGAGACTCCAACTCAAAAAAAAAAAAAAAGCCGGGCTCAGTAGCTCAGCCTATAATCCCACGCCTTTGGGAGGCTGAGGTGAGTGGATTGCTGGGTTCGAGACCCGCCTGGGCAACTTGGCGAGACCTCATCTGTACAATAAATCAAAATGAGCCGGGTGTGGTAGCACGCGCCTGTAGTTCCAGCTACTCGGAAGGCGGAGGCGGAAGGATCACCGGAGCCCAGCAGGTCGAGGCTGCGGTGGCCGGGAGCGGCCACTGCACTCCAGTCTGGGTGACGGAGTGAGACTCCAACTCAAAAAAAAAAAAGTCAAGCACACTAAAATTGACAGCAAGGTATTGCCCAGACTATCCAGGGAAAGTCATCTTTCCCTCTGAAGGTAGACAAGCCAAGGGACCCACACTAGGCAGGGACTGAAATGACAGTTGTCCTGAACACACTCTGTACTTAGCAGGAGAGCTCCTTCCCTCTTCTTCCCATCAAATCATGATGAGATCATGGCCTTGACTCACAGTGGCACCAACTTCATCAGTAACACACAAGCCCCCTGAAGATGTTGCCTGCCTCAAAAGCAATTTTGCACCTGGCACAGCAACGTTAGCATTTGTGAAACACAAGGCTTTCATGAGAGGCTTACAAATGGCATCTGCCCCGAAGCTGCCACCTCGGAAGAGTTGGGCAGGCATGTACAGGGCCAGTAACATGCAGAGTGACCCAAAAAATGCAGACTCTGTGCAAAACCATCCCGAGCAGCACTGGCAAATCCTGAGGCACCCAAATGGGTTGCCAGTGCCTGTCCCTGAGCAAGTGCTGGCCACACTACGGCACCACAGGGACAACTGGGTGGCCCACGGGCCTCTGTAGCACTGAGAGCGGCCCATGGGTGTATTTACTCTCCTTGAGCTGTAAGTGCCCTGATTACCGAGTCATGAGTGAACAGCTTCAGAAAGAGAATCACGCAGGATCCTTCTGCTCATCACTACATCCAGAAGGGTAATCAGTGCCATTGGGGGTGGTATTCACCCTTATCTGCAAGTTCTCATTCTCACAGACACTGTACGGTAGGTTGTGGTCAGCAGGAACCAAGCTGTTACTTCCCTCAGATGTCCATAAGGGAGGCTTGAGCCTAGCTTGGCATTAACACCAGTTTCCCAAGCAACTGTGGAATCTCCTTACCACCCAGCCCTGGACAGTGGGAGGCGTTCCAATTGCTCCTCATCAACACCAGCACTTATTGGTGTCAGTCTTCCTAATTGTTATAACTCTGGTGACATGTAATTGTATCTGAACTGTGGCATTAACCTGCATTTCTCTGCGTCGAGCACCTTTCCAGCCATCTAGATATCCACCTGCATCAAGTATCTATGCTTCTGCTTGTGTCTTTTCTTTTCTTTTTTCTTTTCGAGTCAGAGTCTCACTCTGTTGCCCAGACTCGAGTGTGGCACAATCATGGCCACTGCAGTCTCGACCTGCTGGAGTTAGGCAATCTTCCCCCCTCAGCCTTCCAAGTAGCTGGAACTACAGGTGCATACCACCACACCCAGCAAATTTTTTGATTTATTGTAGAGAAGAGATCTCACCAAGTTGTCCAGGCTGGTCTCAAAGCCCTGGGCTCTGGTAATCCTCTTGCCTTGGCCTCTCAAAGTGCTGGGATTACAGGCGTCAGCCACCACACCTGGCCTCATTTCTCACTGAGGATGTGTGGTTACAACTCCTTTCCCCAGTTTGTGACTGGCCTTTGCACTCTTAAAGCAGTCTTGTGACGAAAAAAAGAGATGTTCTTTTTTTTCCCTCCCCTACCTCCACTTCCCAAAGAGATGTTCTTAATGTTCATGACAGCCAAACAAGCTTGTTACTTGATAGTCAATGTTCAGGGGTCCTATTCGGAAATCTTTGTCTACCTCAAGGTTGTGAAGATACAGGAAGGGAGGGGATATTTTCAAATCCAGGGAGACTGTGACCTGCCTCCACCTCCCACTGATTTACAACTGCTGAGCTCATCTGGGTCACAAAGAAATCCCAGGGAAAGAAGATAAAATCCACAGGAAAAGGCAAGCACCCACCACCTCACTAGTGTAGACTATCAGTAGTCCTGCAGACAGGAGCACCCCTGGGGCTCAGAAGCCACGCAGCAGGTCAGGAGGAGCCGAGGCCACAAGGCCACCATGGAGCTCGGTGCCAGGAGTCCCGATTCTGAGCAAGAACTTTGCAGCCACCTGCTTCACTGGATAACCCCCTCTCCCATCTATTTCTACCTATATAGGCTGCAGCAGACAGCAGTGCCCCTTTCAGGGGTCAAGGCAGCATGAAATGCGCCCCAAAACGCAAGCACTCACAGGCAGAAGTACCTGCCAACTGCCGCCCAGCGGGTGGATCAAATCGCCCATTTCCCCCACGTTTATCAAGCTGTGCTTAGTGCTCGGCAGGTTCGGTGCTAGGAGCACAGCACAGATGAGGCTCTTCGTTCTTCCTGCATGCCCCCAAAGGCTCCCTCCCTGTCCAGAGATGAGTCGCATGAACCCGTAACAAGTGATCACTCTGGAGAGCTCTAAATTCAGACCCCGTGCCCGGTGCTCAGGACAGACCTCCCCCTTGGGAAGGAGAGGCTACACTGGACAGAAGCAGCCCACTGAGGGGCAGCAGAGCCCTATGGGCAAACGACAACCTCTGTCCAAGGTGACACACCACCTGCAATCATGGGCCAAGGCTTGGGTTGCTGCAAATGCCCTTTGTTCTACTAGTCCCCACAGCCACCGGTGTGGTGTTCTAAGCCCTCATCACATTCCTCTCACCAGCTGACCCTGCTGAGGGGCAAGGGGAACCCGGACCCCTGGAGCCAGGAAAGGGTGCAGGGCTGGTGCCACACCGCACTAGTGAAATACTTGCAGGGAAGGATGATGAGTCCAGCCAGGAACCTCAGAAGAGACATGAGATCTGAAGGCAAGGAGCATCCCCTCCACCTCTTCTTCCTCAGCACCAGTTACCCTTCCCCTTTCCATATGAGAAGCTAAAGATTTGGCATTTCCAGTCAATTCCTTGGGTCCTCATGGTGGTGCTTAAAGGCCTCTGAGGTTCCAGTTGGTTCACGTGGTGCTGCTGAACTGCAACTGCAACAAGGCCACAGAGTAGCACCTTCACACAGCACTGATGTTCATGGAAAACAGGAGGGAAGAGCATTGGATGGGGACCCAGAGCAAAAACAAGAGCCGCTAACACATGTGTCCAGGAGTCACAGCCGATGTGTACGGCCCTGGGGCAAGTGCTGCCCAGGTGTTCAGGTGGACGGCCAGGAGGAAGGAGACAGGAAGGGAAATTGCTCTAGGACAGGAGTCTAAACACTGGAGGCCAAGATCTTCAGTCAAACATCCAGGAGGACAAGAGGCAAGGACGAACTCCCAGGTTCCAAGTCTGAATGACTTGGCCACATCACCTCACCTTCTCTAGAAGCACCTCAGCTGCCCATTGGTAGGAATCCCCATACAATCTATGCTGCAGAAGTCTTGGCACTGTGTTTAAAAAAAAAGAACAAAGAGGCCAGGTGCAGTGGTTATGTCTATAATTCCAGCACTTTGGGAGGCCAAGGTGGGAGGACTGCTTGAACCCAGGAATTCGAGACCAGCCTGGGCAATATAGCAAGGCACTGTCTCTACTAAAAATTTAAAAATTAACCTGGCCAGGCACAGGGGCTCACACCTGTAATTCCAGTACTTTGTGAGGCGAAGGCAAGAGGACTGCCTGAGCCTAGGGGTTCCACACCAGCTTGGGCAATTTGGCAAGACCTGTCTCTAAAATTAGTCAAAAAAATTAGGCAAGTTTGGTGGCGCATACCTGTAGTTCCAGCTACTTGGAAGGCTCAGGCAGAAAGATCACCTGAGCCCAGCAAACCAAGACTGTGGTGGCTGTGAGCGTGCCACTGCACTCCAGATTGGGGGCAGTGAGACTCCTACTCAAAAAAAAAAATTAATCCAGTGTGGTGGCATGTGACTGGAATCCCAGCTACTCAAGAAGCTGAGACAGAGGATCATTGAGGCCAAGAATTTGAGGCTGAAGTGAACTCTGATCACACTGCGCCACTACACTCCAGCCTGGGGAACAGAGAGAAATCCTGTCTCTAAAAACGAGGCAGCTCCGTGCACATTGAGGATGGTCCAGATGGATCAAGGTACTGTCAAAGTAAAGCATGCTTAGCCCAAACCCGTCTGCCAGCAATCACAACATGTGCATGTCAGGCCATGTAGAGACGCTAGTCCACAGAAACAGGCACCAACTCAACCAGCACAGCCAGCAGCACTCTCCGGAGGCGTAATGAGCAGCTGGCACTTTCCACACCCCGGACGCTTGGCATTTTGGTTTTGCTCATTTTTCTTTTACAATAACCATTACTATTATAGTCACATTTTTTAAAAACTTTTTAAGATTTTTTTTTAAATCTAGGCCAGAAAAATATCCACGAAATGAATACCCACGAAAGATGCCTAGGAAGTACCTTTGTGGAAATAAGAGAGGATCTTAGGGCTGCATTATTTTCAGTATTTTCAACTTCATCAAAATGATCGTCTAGAATAGAAACACCTGTGGTTGTCCCAGTGTGAACCCAGACTGCTTGAGGATAGAGGTCCTCTTCTCTCATGCTGCCCTTTCGCTTTTGTTTCAAGAATAAAAAGGACAGTGGTGACCAACCCGATGCAGGGCAGCCACTAACAGGCAGTCAGGCTCCTCAGAAACCTGCCTGCTGGGGTCAGGGGTTTTCACTGTGCCTAAAAACTAGCATTATATTTATGCCTCATCCCAGGATACCTGCTAGTTTGTTTTGGGGGCTTGAAGAGATTTGCCAATGGATACGTTACACAGACAGACACTGCATGGGACTCATGTAACAGCAGGTGCCTGGGCAGTAGGTCCGGCAGACCCAGTCTATGTGTTACATGTCAACTGCAAAGCAAGATTTCCCCCAACAGCTACCTGAGAACACTTTCCCCATTAGACCTGATGGTGCAGCACTCTGATTCATGAGTCTAAACGTACATATGACATGGACATCTGTGGTCTCAGACACATGTAGAAATGGCTTATTCCTTCGCAAACGGTGGCATCGTCTCTGTGACATAATTAAGTAGCAAAACCCTGCCTTACATTAAGAGGAAATCCATTTCAAAAATCATGTTCTGATGATGAATTACAGTGTCTTCTCATGTCTACCTACAAGGGAGATGTGCCAAATTGCTACAAAGTATTATTTTTAGCACTGGGAATTGTGTATCATTTTATTCACTAGACTCCCCTCCACCTTTTTTTTTTTTTGAGTTGGGAGTCTCACTCTGTCGCCCAGACTGGAGTGCAGTGGCCGCTCCCAACCACTGCAACCTCAACCTGCTGGGCTCCGGCGATCCTTCCGCCTCAGCCTTCCAAGTAGCTGGAACTACAGGCGCACGCTACCACATCCAGCTAATTTTTTGATTTGTTGTAGAGATGAGGTCTCGCCAAATTGCCCATGCGGGTGCAGGTCTCAAATCCGCGGGCTCACGCAATTCACTCACCTCAGCCTCCCAAAGCGTGGGATTACAGGCTGAGCCACCAAGTCCGGCTGACTCTCCCCTTTTAAAATTTTCATTCGCAATCACTGCCCATCTTCAGCAGGCCAGGGGACCTACAGCCAGTCAAGCAGTGCCTGCCCTCAGGGACCATTCCAACCGGCAAGGAGAGGCAGGGTCTGCACCATCAGAACACAAAGGTCATCCTACCTTGCCATTAGACAAGTATTTTTTAAACTATTCTGACCACGACCTAGTGGTAAAATGTGACCCAGCACAGATAGACATTATCAAGTAACTGCAGCAAGTTTCCCAAATCTATTCTGACCATGTTCCCTGTGAAACACCAACAGCCTCTATTCTGTCTTGCTTAAGGCAGGCCAGGGTCCAGTAGATGGAGGTCAAGGTCCACCATCAGGTCTGTTGTGCTCCCTGCTATATCCTCAACACTGAGCACCAATGAGTGACATCGCCTAGAGAGGGGGAGAGAGAAGGGCCCACAGCAGGAGCCTACAAAGGCCAAGCGTGGGCAGGGAGCTGCCCAACTCATACCTGCCCAGTGTCACTCACGACAGACTCTCCCAGCCATCCAGCAGGACTTCCTGACAATCACCCCCCCAAATACCGACCAAGTACCAACTGTGCCAAGCAAGTTCCAGGCACCAAGTATGTGGCAGAGAACAAGGTTCCTGTCTGGTAGAAAGGGACAACCAAGTGTCAAAGACAAGCATGTCCCACGGAAGAGGAAGTGCCGTGAAGAAATAATCCCACAGCGATCCAGGTTCTCAGACAGGAGGCCCCGCTCAACCCCAGGGCCCACCTGGCTGACAGACATCTGTGCAAAGACATGTGTGAGGTGGGCGCATGTGGGCACCTACAGGCAGAGGAAACGGCAACACCCTGGGGGCGCTGCACTAGCATGTTCCAGAGCAAAAGTCAGTGGGTGTAGGAGGGCAGAGAGTGGGAAACACAGCTTCTCTACACGCTCAACACTTCTGACACCAAGTCAAAGAAAAGCAGTTTTCTTCTACTATACTCACAACCCACAATGCCCCCATGACCAGATGTGTGGGTCCTCTCCACACCAAACAATTCCACAACTCCCCACACACCAGCTGGAGGTCCTATAATCCAATTCAATTCAGACTCTAGCTCCCGGAAGTGTATGTCCGATCCCGCCAGTTTAGAGCTCCACGTCCACTTCAGATGCCAATCCCAAGTGTGGCCTCCAGGACTTCCAACACCAGCGGTAAGCCAGGTGTTCCTACGATCCCCTCCCCAGTGAGGATGAGTCTCCGCAGCAGCTCCCAAAACCAGGGAAGGCCCTTCATTCCCGTCACTGTTTAACTCGAGACCACCCTCCAGTCACTTGGTCTTTCTGGTGCCCAGCCATACCTGGCTGTCTAAGGGCCCCATCCCAAATCACACATAGACATAAACTCAGGTGTGACCCAAAGGGGCTCAGGAGTAACCAAACACTCCTACCCTCCCACAGGGGCGGGGGGGGCACAAAACCAAGTAACTCCACATCCTCCCTCAGAGGGTTAAGGCAGGGTGCAGCAAATGGGGTCACAGGCCTCCAGGGTCACAGTGGGGAGGGAGAATTCTACCCTAAGAGCATCTAGTGCAAGGGAGCTGCTGGAATGTTCTGGGAGGGGTATGGCACAGTCTGATGCTAGCTTTAGATGATGTCTCCAGACAGTGCTGGAATGGCTTGTGAGTAAGAGAAAGAGTGCTGGGCTCGGTGGCTCAGCCTGTAATCCCAGCACTTTGGGAGGCTGAGGTGAGTGAATTGCCTGAGCCGGCGGGTTCGAGACCTGCCTGGGCAATTTGGTGAGAAATCTCTACAAAAAATCAAAAAATTAGCCAGGTGTGGTAGCGCGCGCCTGTAGTTCCAGCTACTTGGAAGGCTGAGGCAGAAGGATCGCCGGAGCCCAGCAGGAAGAGGCTGCGGTGGCCAGGAGCGGCCACTGCACTCCAGTCTGGGCGACAGAGTGAGACTCCAACTCAAAAAAAGAAGAAAGAGGTAAGGATAATGGGTGACAGCAGAGTCTGGTTAGTCCATGCCATTACAAACATAAACCCGCCTCACGTCTAGAAGGCTGAGCCAGGCGGAGTGCGCATGAAGACAAGCGCTCCCAGGAGGGGCGTCCGGGAGACGCTGTTGGGATGGTGGGGAGGTCTGGGGTGCTCCAGCCCAGTGGGCAGTGGGAACATTGAGCTCCCTGGGCACAAGGAGACCATCCACTGTGCTACCTTTCTGGAACTTCCCGGGGAGCCAGGGTGGCACATGCCAGACCCTCCCCTCAAGTCTCCCACTGGAACAGCCGAGGCAGCAACTGTCATGTCAGCCACCTGCTTCCTGAGCCAGTGGGGCATGACCTGCCAGTGTGGTACACATTCTGAGTCCCAGCTCCTCAGGAGGTCAAGGCAGAAGGTTGCTTGAGCCCAGGAGTACAAAATCAGCCTGGGGAGCCAGGTTCGGTGGCTCAGCCTGTAATCCCACACCTTGGGAGGCTGAGGTGAGTGGATTGCCTGAGTCCATGGGTTCGAGACCCTCCTGGGCAACTTGGTGAGACCTCATCTCTACAATAAATCAAAAAATTAGCCGGGCGTGGTAGCGTGCACTTGTAGTTCCAGCTACTTGAAAAGCTGAGGTGGAAGGATCGCCGAAGCCCAGCAGGTCGAGGCTGTGGTGGCCGGGAGCGGCTACTGCACTCCAGTCTGGGCGACAGAGTGAGACTCCAACTCAAAAAAAAAAAAAAAAAAAAAAAAAAAAATCAGCCTGGCCAACATAGCAAGACCTTGTTTCCAAAAATATAAAAAGTAAAACAGAAAACCACCCTAAAAGGGCATTGTAAAGCCCATGGCTATAAAAACCGAGCCCACCTCCTTCTGTCACATTCACAGCTGGTGACCCTCACACAGGGCAAAACTGTTCCCAGTGACAAGGGGCCACAAACAAAAATGAAGACAGGCCCCTTAGTGAGAGAAACAAGTTCCAATGTAAGCTCCAGAAGCCAGTCCCAGGCTCAGAAGAGGAGGAAGGTGCCAGGATTGTTTCCACCCCACTAACACGAACCTGGTTTCCTTTTCCTTTTTTTTATTTTAAAGATGTGGGGTACAATTCAGGGTTAGGTAGATAAGTGGTGATTGTACAGGCGAAGTTTGGGCCTCCTTGTAATCTCCACTTTGTCCAGCTTGAGATCAAGTACCTTTACTGATGTTATGCCCCCGACCCCCCCCAGTATCCCACTACTGCCAATCCCTTTCTTATAGCATTATGGTAAATGTTGCGGATCTGCTTATGAGTGTGGTACTTAGATTTTTGTTTCTGTGATAGATCACTGAGTATGATAGACTGTAAATCAATCCAAGTTGCTGTGAAGTTCTTAATTTTGCCCTTTTTCTTTTTCTTTTTTTTTGAGTTGGAGTCTCACTCTGTCACCCAGACTGGAGTGCAGTGGCCACTCCCAGCCACCGCAGCCTCGCCTGCTGGACTCCAGCGATCCTTCCACTTCAGCCTTCCAAGTAGCTGAAACTACATGCATGCGCTACCACGGCCGGCTAATTTTTGATTTATTGTAGAGATGAGGTCTCGCCAAGTTGCCCAGGCGGGTCATGAACCCGCAGGCTCAGGCAATCCACTCACCTCAGCCTCCCAAAGGCGTAGGATTACAGGCTGAGCCACCGAGCCCAGCTATATTTTGCCCTTTTTTTTATTTTTATTTTTTTGAGTTGGAGTCTCACTCTGTCACCCAGACTGGAGTGCAGTGGCCGCTCCTGGCCACTGCAGCCTTGACCCGCTGGGCTCTGGCGATCCTTCCGCCTCAGCCTTCCGAGTAGCCGGAATTACAGGCGCGCGCTACCACGCCCGGCTGATTTTTTGATTTATTGTAGAGATGAGGTCTCGCTGCCCAGGCGGGTCTCGAACCCGCAGTTTCAGGCAATCCACTCACCTCAGCCTCCCAAAGGCGCGGGATTACAGGCTGAGCCACCGAGCCCGGCTTTATTTTGCCCTTTTTAATGGTGTAATGCATGTCGTGTATATGTAACACATTTTTTTTTTTTATCCAGTCCACTTTTGATGGGCAGCACAGTTGGGTCCATGTTTTTGCTATTGTGAATAGCACTGCAATAACCATGCATGTGCAAGTATCTTTTTCATAGAGTGATCTGAGTTCCTCCGGGTATACTCCCAGAAAGGTGATTGCTGGGTCATATGAAAGGTTAATTTTTAGATATTTTAGGAACCGCCACACTATTTTCCATGGAGGTTGTACTAGTTTACACTCCCACCAACAGTATAGAAGTGTCCCCTTTTCCCTGCCTCCTCTCCTGCATCTGTTGTTTTTTTGAGTTATTGACAATGGCCATCCTGACTGGAGTTAGGTGGTATCTCAGTGTAATTTTAATTTGCATTTCTTTGATGACTAAAGAGGCTGAACATTTTTTCATGTATCTGTTGGCTGTATCACACTTCCAGACTTTAAACTTCACTATAAGGCTACAATAAACACGGACCTGTTTTCTAAAGAAAACCCCTTGCCCACGAGAAGATCACCTCGCCCTTCCCATGAAACCTGATCTCCCAACAAACCAGCCACACCTGGCACTCCCTAGAGGTTCTTTCCCACATCTGAAGAACAGTCCAGGCCTTAACTCGCAGGCCCTTCAATTCCACACTCTGAAACACGAACACCATCAGTGAGCGGGCAACAGAAACCTCAGGCAGGAAGCCACAGGCCCCCACACGGGCCCAGCACCTCTCCTCTGGGGTGACACCTCTCAGGCCAGAACTAAAGCACAGTTCAGCCTGCCTTGATTCTGCCACGTCCCCTCTCAGCCAACGCCAGGGCCCCAGCTGCTGGACTTCCCTCTACAGTGCCAATACCTCTCATTCTGGAGTTTTAAAACCATTCACTCTACTGAGCGATCCAATGCATAAATCAGGAGTGAATATGCAAAACAGAAAACAAGCATTTGATTTTTTTTTTTAACCGTACGACCAAACACACTCCCCTTTCCAACACCTTCTGATAAAAATCGCACAGCACAACTTTTTTGGCCACAGTCAGGAGCCATACAATGCTCTGGTCAACTGCAATGGGGATCCCATCAGATCACAGCACCTCCCCCCAGGACTGAAGACTTAGAAACATGGTTAAAATTAAAGGTTTTTTGGGGGGTTTTTTTGAGTTGGAGTCTCACTCGGTCACCCAGACTGGAGTGCAGTGGCCGCTCCCGGCCACCGCAGTCTCGCCTGCTGGGCTCCAGCAATCCTTCCACCTCAGCCTTCCGAGTAGCTGGAATTACAGGCATGCACTACCATGCCCAGCTGATTTTTTGATTTATTGTAGAGATGAGGTCTCGCTGCCCAGGCGGGTCTCGAACCCGCGGGCTCAGGCAATCCACTCACCTCAGCCTCCCAAAGGCGCGAGATTACAGGCTGAGCCACCAAGCCCAGCTAAAATTAAAGTTTTTAAGAACTATAGGCCAGGCTCGGTGGCTCAGCCTGTAATCCCTTGCTTTGGGAGGCCAAGGTGAGTGAATTGCCTGAGCCCGCGGGTTCGAGAACCGCCTGGGCAACTTGGCGAGACCTCATCTCTACAATAAATCAAAAATTAGCCGGGCATGGTAGTGCGCGCCTGTAGTTCCAGCTACTTGGAAGGCTGAGGCGGAAGGATTGCCGGAGCCCAGCAAGTCGAGGCTGCGGTGGCCAGGAGCGACCACTGCACTCCAGTCTGGGCAACTACGTGAGACTCCAACTCAAAAAAAAAAAAAAAAAGAACTATAGGCCGGGTGCAGTGGCTCAAGCCTATAATCCCAACACTTTGGGAGGCCGAGGCAAGAGGATTGCCTGAACTCAGGGGTTCAAGACCAGCATGGGCAATTTGGTGAGACCTTGTCTCTACAATAAATCAAAAAATGAGCTGGGTGTGGTGGTGCGCGCCTGTGGTTCCAGTTACTTGGAAGGCTGAGGTGAAAGGATTGCCTGAGTCCGGCAGGTCAACGCTATGGTGGCAATGGGTGTGTCACTGCACTCCAGCCTAGGCAACAGAGTGAGACTCAAACTCAAAAAAATAAAAGAACTATAATACCTTATTGTTGCTGTTCCTTCTCTATGTTTAGATCCACAAACACTTCCCTCTGTGTCACAAGTGCCCACAGAGGCACAGGGATAGCCTAGGAGCAGAGATTCCACTGCCCAGCTCTGGTGGAGTGGGGACAGCACCCAGGTGTGTGACAGCACACACTGTGCTGTCCACACAACCACAAAATCGCCCAACAATACATTTCTCAGAACGCAGTCCTGTTTAGGTCCCTTGGCTGTTCTAAGGACAAAATTGAGGTGCTGACTCCTTGGTGATACTGAAAACAGACAGGCCGGGCGCAGTGGCTCACGCCGATAATTCCAGCACTTTGAAAGGCCAAGGTAAGAGTATCGCCTGAGCCGACAGGTTCAAGAACAGCCTGGGCAACTTGGTGAGACCTTATCTCTGCAATAAATCAAAAAATTAGCTGGGCATGGCAGCGCGTGCCTTAGTTCCAGCTACTCGGAAGGCTGAGGTGGAAGGATCGCCTGAGCGCAGCAGATCAAGGCTACGGTGGCCATGAGTGTGTTACTGCACTCCAGCCTGGGCGACAGAGTGAGAGATGCCAACTCAAAAAAAAAAAAAAAAAGCCAGCACGGTGGTTCAAGCCTGTAATCCCAGCACTTTGAGGGGCAGAGGCGAGAGGACTGCATGAGCTCAGAGGTTCAAGACTGGCCTGGGCAACTTGGTGAGACCTCGTCTCTACAATAAATCCAAAAAAGAAATTAGCCAGGCATGGAAGTGCACACCTGTAGTTCCAGCTACTTGGAAGGCTGAGGCAGAAGGATCACTTGAGCCCAGCTGATCAACATTGGGGTGGCCGTGAGTGTGCCACTATTCTCCAACCTGGGTGACCAAGTGAGACTCCAACTCAAAAAAAAAAAAAAGGGAGGGAACAGGGCCCTTGTATGCCCACTCCCCATGGACTCCCAGGGCCCAGCCTTGCACGGCTGGTGGCAGGCGCTCAATGCACGTCTGTTTATTCCGTAAATGGAATGGCTGGGTCACCCTTTGCACAGCTCCAGGGGGCACACTCCTGTGGGTCCTGTCTACAATCAAGGTGAATGTGTCCCTCTGTGTCATGGGCCCTGAGAAAAACAAAAAACCCGAAAGTCAAACCCAGGTGATTGATCCAAGAGCACCAACGAAAAAAAATATACCTGGGCATCATTTCCTCACTGGTATAAAGTTACCAGCTGTTCACCCAGAACACTATCCCTCCCACTCTTCTACATCCCATGGACAGCTAAGAGCTGGTGCAGGGTTCCTTCCCAGGGTTGCGAGGGCCCACAGGAGTGGCAGGACATGCCTGTGATTTGTAAACAAATCTGCATCTATGCAAAAGTGCTGTTCACTAGCAAAGTCTGGAGACCACTGTCCCAGCCTACACCAGCTCTGCTGGCATCACCTCCCCTGTCAAAGAGCTGTGTCCTAAAGGTCTGGATTCTAAAGACCTAAGGTAGAGAGGAGGAACATGTGTTACTTTCCTAATCATGTATGCATTGATTTTTAGGGAAAATCAGAAAACTACATACAACCAGCACATCAAACCTGGGGTTTCTGGGATATCAGACAA